>WAAG01041332.1:154633-190231 GCA_013390105.1 Tichodroma muraria
GGCAGGGCCCCCCCACCTCGGTACAACCCCGCTGGGAGGCGGGGAACCGGGGTCCCCAACGCACCCGGTGCCGCCGCCAGCTCGGGGATGGGGTCCAGCACCGCACCGCCGGCACCAGCCCAAGCCCTACCTGCCCACTTCACCGGCAAGTTGCGGCGGGGGGGACCCACACGCGCGAGTTCCGAGCGGCGGAAAGTTTTCCCGGGGCGCCCNGGGCGTCGTTTGCATAGACGCGCCCCCGGGCCACGCCCACCGCCCCGGGCCGCAGGTTCGAGTCCCGGCGCCGCCCCCGCCGCTCACCTCCTGCTCCGGCCCTTTGTTGCGGGGTGCAGGCGGTGCCCCGCCGCGGCGTGCCAGCCCGTCGGTGGCTCTCCGCACCTCCGCAGCCCACCACCCTCCCGCCGGTCCCGGGAAAGAGGCGGATAAATAAGTGCCGTCCCTCCTTTGTCTGCCGCGGCGGGGGGCGGCCCGGGGCGGCGGGGTCTGCGGGGAGCCGAGCCCCGGCGAGTCGGCGGCTTTGTGAGAGCTCCGGCTCCGCTCAGAAACCGGAGCCGTCTCCCAGACACGACATCTCCAAATGCTGGGAGTGGGGCGCCGTCCCTGGCCCCACCTTGCTCATTCTGCCGCCCCCATCCCGGGTATCCCCACTGGTGACCCCTGGCCTTCAGCTCAGGGCAGGCAGGTGACCCCTGCCCGCTCTGGTTGCACAGCATCCCGAGGCCTGTTGGCACCTGGGTGACCCCAGCTCAGTACCTGTGCCCTGGCATCCAGGATCTGCTGGTTCCTGGCTATCCCTTCCTGGGACCGTTCTTCCCCTGCGCCGGGTGATCCCTACCCAGCACCATCCCCCCTGCACACCCAAGGCAGTGACTGGCAGGTGCTGTGCAGCTGAGATCAGTAGCTCTGCTCTGGTCCTTCCTGCCTGAAGAGGACACCTTGGATTCCCCAAGTGCCAGGCATGGGTCTCAGTTCCCCTGCTCTGTTTCTGCCAAGCTGGCAGAAATCTCCTCACCCGCATATGGATGAGGGTGAGCCCCCAATCCCAACAGGACATCCCCCCTTGGCCTCAGAAGTCCCATCCAGAGGTTTGCAGCCTCTCCTTCCGCTTACCTGCTCCCAAATGGGGTAATGAGGCGTTAAGGATGCTGAAAACCCACAATAACCAATAAGAGGTGCTGGAGCGGAAGGTGCCCTGATCTAAGACCCATCATTTCCTCTGAGCCAGGCTTCTTGGATAGGAGCAGGGCAGGGGGAGATGGCACAAGGACCATGGAATGGAGAACAGTAGTCACCCACAAGCAGACATTGCTGCTGGGAAAATTCCTCCCCTGAGCACAGACCCCTGCCCTGTCCCAGTGCCCCTCCATTCCCCTAGTTACCCCACAGGAAGAGGGGAAAGTTTGCAGGGCAGGGTTTCCACCCAGGCAGGGTCGCTTTGTCACCCAGACACTGCTGGTGCTTGAGAAGGAGGCAGAGAGGGTATCTGCTCCCAGCCCCACTGTGATCTGCCCCCTGCTGCCTTTTCTTTTTCCAAGGATGGCTCCACAGAAATAAGCTGGCGCCGTCCTTCACCCTCACACATCTCCTCTGTCTTCCTCTGAAAAATGAGGAGTTTGTCACCGGATTCTCATCACCAGCCACTCTGTGTGAGGGAGGGCAGCAGCAATGGCCTCAGTCAGCAGCACAAATAAATGGCCCGAAACATGATACGCGGGAGCTCCCTGGGATAAAAGAATTTCTAAGGAGAGGTTTTATTTTCCCCTCGGAGCCCCAGTCTCTCGTGATCTGGTCCAAACACAAAGGCTGTCCTGAATTTCCAGTCTCACTTTCTCTCCTGGCAGCTGGTGAGCTGGGTGATGCTTTGGGGCACCTTGTCCCCTGTGCCAGCACCTCGGCACACCGGGCTGTGGTGGTGGCACGNGGGCTCCGGTGCAGCCTCCGGTTTCAGTTCTGGGGGTGGTGACACACATTTGGCAGCGAATTAAAGTGGGGCAGCCACAGCCGGAGGCTGCTCTCAGTCCCCCTTCTCTACCTGCCCGATGCTGGGGGGGCTGCGGGTGCTCCCTCAAGCTGGATTGGGATGATGCCAGGCAGGAGAGGGAGCACTCAGCCCTGCCCCGGGCCACTCTCCCAGGACCTGGCCCCCAGAACTGGTGTGGGTGTCCTAGAGACCCACAAAGGAGCAGCTGGGTCCCCACCATCCCCTCTCATCCCCACGATCCATGTCTTGCTGGCACGGAAAGGGTCCTGGACCTCCCGGTGTATCATTAACCCAGAACTGAGCCATTAACTCTCCCAAGTCCCATAGTTATAAATCAGCCTTCCCGTAACTTCCTTCTCCCCTGCTGCAGTTTAAGCCTGTGGCTTCCTGTCCTAATTAGCCAGTGAGGTTAATTGGCCCCCAGCTTCTTTACACTTCCAAGCCTTTCTGAGGGGTGGGTCACTGCATCCTCTGTTCGCGCATTGACCCTTGGACCCTTCCCCACTCCATGAGCTCTTCCCCCAACACCTGGGATGGGAAGTGCTGATGTGGCCACATCCATGCCATGGCTGAGGGTGACTGCCTGCCTATTCCAGCTCCTGCAAGTTGCTTTTTGCCTCCTCAGCCCCTACCCCAGGCCTGGGGTGGATATTCTCCGCCTATACAGCACCCTATCCCTGTTCTTGTTCTTGTTCTTGTTCCTGTCCCAATTCCTATCCCTATCCCCATCTCTATCTCCATCCCCACTCCATTCTCATCCTTATACCTGTTCCCATTCTCATTTGTGTCCCTTTTCCTGTCCCCATTCCAGTCTTTATCCCTGTCCTCATTCCCATCTCTGTCCCTTTTCCTGTCCTCACCATGATTCCTGTCCTCATTCCCATGCCCATTCCTGTCCCCATCCCCAATGCTGTCCCCATTCCCATCCTTCTTCCTGTCCCAATTTCCTTTTTCATCCCAATCCTTGTCCTGTTTCTGTACCCGTTCTCCCCATTCCCAGTCTGTCCCCTCTCCTTCCTGTCCCTGCTGCGTGGCAGTCCCAGTGGCCCCTGGCAGCTCTTGGATGCCTCAGCTCAGCCCGTGCCAGCTTCATGCCCTGGCCATCTGTCCCCCACCTGCCTGTCGTCTCACACCTTCTCCTCGGGGCCAGGGGTCCCTGTCTCACCTGCCCCAGCCTGCGGATGCCAGTGAGCACCAGGGTGGGTGTCCCTAGGGAGTCCCACGAGGCCAGGAGGGAGCTGGGCAGTGCTGGTGGCAGAGCAGTGCAGAGATGCCTGGACCAGATTTGGCGGCCCCTCTGAGCCAGCCTGGGGACCAGACCACTGCCACCCACCCCAGGGAGCCTGCAAGGACCTGAGGACCTGCTCAACCTTTTGCGTTGTGCCCCAGTATCAAAGTGTCCCCCAGCATCCCGCGGTGTCACCTCCTGGGCGGGGCCGCCATCCCCTGCCGGGCTGGCCATCATCGCCTGACGTGTGCCGCTCTGGGGGAAGCATCCCTGCTTTTAATAATCCTGCTGAGGCTCCCCAGCTGCCAGCCCCGTGCCAGACTGCCTGCCCTCCTGCCTGCCGCCTGCATCGCCCTCCCGCCTGCATCGCCCTCCTGCCTGCTGCCTGCCTGCCCGGGCATGGCCGGGGAGGGGATGGCGGGGGACGGGGGCTGCAGGGCCCGTCCGACCTGCACAGCTGCATAGCTTGTCTCCAGCTATTAAACAAACTCCTCCATCTCCCCCCTCCTCCCGGTCCCCTTCCCGCCGCCAGACGCTGCTTAACCCTCTCCTGCTCCTCGTCCCGCAGCAGCAGGAAGCGGCATCTGCCCCTCGCTGCCCGCCGCAGGTTTGACTCCCAGCAGCGACCCCCGGACTGCCAGTGCCCCCCAGGGCCGGCTGGGCAACGAGGGTGGTCACCCAGATCCCCAGGGTGCCCGCAGCCAGGCACCATCCCGGGCACCCGCCCTGTGGGCAGCGCAGGAGAGCTGGGAGCTGGGAAGGGCAAGGGTATGCAGGGTCTGGGATATACAGGCAGGGGGTTGTAGGGAATGGTGGGTGCAGGATGGGGAAAGAGAGGAGCTGTCCTGCAGGGCAGGGATGGTGCCAGGGCTGGAGGGGAGGCAGCGGGGTGAGAGGTGAGGGGCTGGACCTCCCCTGACCCACCACAGCCCTCTGCCCTTCCCACCCCACTGTAGGAAGCAATGCTGGGGGGTGCCCCAGCCCCCGGGAGAGCTCCAGCTGCAGACGTGGGCCACTAAAGGAGGCAGGAGGGCACAGCAGCCCTGGGATTCCCCCCAGGGTGGCTCCTGAGATTCCTACACCTCAGTGCACAGAGACAGCAGTGCCACAGACTCCGCTTCCAGTCTGACTTAGCCTGGCAATGCCACAAGAACAGCCTTCATCCCCCAGTCCCCATCAGCTGCCTGTACCTCCCCCTACGGCTCTCAGAGACACCAGCTTCACACAGAAACCTTAGCAGCTCCCAGCTCAGGAACCACTGCAGGGGATGGGATGTGAGGGAGGAGCAGGACTTGCCCCTCCTGGCTGAATTGAGCCCTCAGGAAGGGTTGACGTGGTGATGCCACGCTCTGCTGCCACCATCTTAGGATACTGTGGAGAGGACAGAGCCTCTCCGGCCCCTTCAGGACCTCCCTGATTGCCCTCTGCCTCCCACGCTCCCTCCCCCAGATGTTTGGGATATCTGGTCCTTTCCCGCTCCAGCCCAGTGACAAATGCTTGCCTGAGCGCGGTTTATTATTGTAAGAGCCTGGAGCTGGCTCTGGCCAACTTTCTGCCTGGGGCTAAGCCAGCAGCTGCAGGGCACCCTTCGGCACAGCCACCCCAGGGACGAGCTGTCCCTGCCCCGGGCACTCTCTGCGTGCCAAGGGGTGGGGACCGACCCCCTGACATTGCCCAGCACCCTGTGGGCGTGAGGAGCCCAGGACAAGCCCCCAGCCCCAGGCAGGGTACGAATGTGGATTCTCCACCCTTCAGCTGGCAGTGCTGGGAGACGCGTGGGGGGGGTTGTTGAGACCCCCCCAAAGCCCCTGCTCTTTCTCCCCTGCTCTGCTCCACGGATGGGCTGTTGTGGGCTCGGTGATCGATGGCCGAGGCGTGGGCTTGCCAAGCCCTGCGTGTTTGGAAGGCGCCGTGTTTGTCTTGGCAGGAGCAGGGATGTCATCTCCTCCGCCTTGTACCGTGACGAGCTGGGAAAACCAACGGGGGGTTGTGCTGGAGCGGGTGCCCCAGCGGGACCCGTGGCAGCAGCAGAGGCGTCTGACCCAGAGGGGCAGAGTGAGGTCCCGGTGAGGCGAGAGGACAAGCAGAGGCACCCAGTGGATGTGTCAAGGGTGACATGGGGACAAACTGAGCTTGTTATCCCCTGGCAGAGCAGGTTTGGCCATCCGGGTGTGCCCTGCACCTGGCAGAGCTGCCCCCAGCCCAGGCGCTGAGGTGGTGCTGCCTGCACGGTCACTGAGCTCTGCGCTCTGCTGGTGAGGAAACCGAGGCAGGAGAGTAGCACCAGCTGGCAGCAGGGACAGGGGACAGGGTGCTGAGGGGCCATGAGTGTGACAGGCACTGGGAAAAGCAGTCTCCTGGGCAGGGAGCAGCGCGGCTGGAGCTCTGGCGGGAGAGGGGAGCAGTAAGGACATGAAAGGTGGTTGACAGATCGATGTCCTGCCCAGCGCCCACGGCAAAGGCTTTTGAAGAGCAGCTCCTGCCGACGGCAGTGAGGCGCTGGGCAGTCGATAACCGCCTGGAAAGGCGGGGTCACGTCCTGCTGGGGGTCCCCAGACACAGCAGGAAATAGTGAGGGAGGGGAGATGAGTGCCCTCGAAGTGCCTGCAGTGTGATGTACTGGTGGGCATGGGGCTGGGAGAGGCTGAGACTCCTGAAATGGGAGCTGCTGAAGTAAGCACTGCCCCCAGGACTGAGGCTTTTCACTTCCCAGCTGCAATCCAGGACGCCTGGGATGACAGTGCTGGCACGCAAGGCCAGGACCGTGGGTCGAGGATGGCTGGTGCTGCCTGCACCAAGCCTAACCATGGGTACCCATCCTGCTTTGCCCCCATGACAGCTTCTAAGCTAGAGGGACAAGTGGGATGCCCACTCCTAGCGGCAGTCTGGTTGGCAGTGCTGAGGTCATCCATCCTTGCAGCTCTCCATGCTCCAGAGGAAGAAGCCATCACCTGCCTTTGGGTGAAGCCGGCCCCACCTCATCCATCCTTCAGCCTGGCTGAAGCCACACAAGCACAGCCCCAGGCTCTGCAGCAGCAGGAGTATCATGATGCCCATGCCTGGCCATGGCTGAGAATTCCTGGTGCCCTCTGGTTCACATGCATGTGGGACCAATGCATGCTGTGGGACCACATCTGTGTCACCCCACATGTTGCCATGGAAATGGGCAAGAGATGTGCCAATGGAAATCAGACCTGGGCTCGTGGCTCTGGGTCCCAGTGAGCCCGTCCCAACATCCTTCACTTTGCCATGGGGTTCTCTGGGCACCGCATGCAGTTCCCTGTGCTGGAGAGCTGGTGTAGAGGGACACTGGGGCACAGCGTGTGCACAGGATGGCAGGGATGTGTCACCATGTGGCTGTGTCCCCTCCAACACATCCCCATGAACACCAAATTTATGAATACCAGTATTTTGGAGGGCTACAAGACCCTTTCCCTGTTTTAGGGAGAGGCTGGGGTGATCACTGGGATCACTGTCCCAGCCAAGCCACTGGCCCAGGAGGAGCATTATCTTCAGGTCAACGGCTGCACCGGTCAGCATCCAGAGTCTCTGGACCACGCTTCACTGCTGCCTGGAGCCATTTCCAGCCCTCAATGTTGTTTGTGTGAGAAGGACAACTGAATAACTCAATAGTTTTAAGATAACTTCCCAATTTTCTGAAGCATCCAAGGGCTTTCATGACATGGGAAGCTAATATGGGCAGAGGGTGGGGGCCAGCAGCTCTGTGGCGCAGCCCTGGAGTGCCAGTGTGCCATGTAAGTGGGTCAGTGGTACAGCTGTGGGCATTGGTGTGCACAGAGAAGCTGGAAAGGACAGGACGGAGGCAGCTGGAATGGCTCAAGGGCTGGAAGAAACTGGGACACGGCGATGCACGTGGGTCCTCCCAAAGAAGTTGGTCCGGGAGCTGGATCAGCTCACAGGGATAAAAGAGCACCAGGCAGTTGGAGAGGATTTTTGGTTGTGTGACTCAGCGATCGCTCATCTCCAAGATCCTTCACTGGGATGTGTCCACTGGTGTCTGCCTCATTCCAGCAAGGACAGATGGATGGATGGTCACAGCCTGGCATGGCCCAGCCAGCCCCAGCATCCCTCTGAGGTGGAGGAAGCCCAGCCCAGACTGGGTTTGTGGTGGGAATACTGATAAAAGGGTTCTCAATGGAGACTGAAGGAATTGGGAAACCCCCATCCTGACTCCCCACCCCTCTCCCAGAAGCACAACCTGCCTCTTCCTTTCCCAGCAACATCCCGTGGAAATGATGCTCCTACTTCTGGGTCGCCGTGGCAACCGGCAGGCACAACAAGAACGGGATGTAGGATCTGAACCCCAGAGCTCCCTGCACCCGGGACCACTTCCCAGCACTTCCACGGCTTCATTGCCCCAGGGCTGGCTCCTTGCCGGGGGCTGCCACTTCT
The DNA here is from genome assembly GCA_013390105.1 of Tichodroma muraria. NCBI lineage: Eukaryota > Metazoa > Chordata > Aves > Passeriformes > Sittidae > Tichodroma > Tichodroma muraria. The sequence goes on from WAAG01041332.1 coordinate 162,256, forward strand.
CCAAGGTCAGACTCCAGCTGAGGGTCGAGGGAGGCCCAGGCAGCTGATGCCGATGCCGATGCCCGGCACGTGCCTTGTGGGAAGCTGTCTCCCTGCCTTGCCCTTCACCACATCCCTCCCCAGCTGCTGCCTGAACTTCAAAGCCACTAAAGGCCTCATGGCCTGGAGCATCTTCTCCATATCACTTCCAGAGAGAAGAAGATGCTTTGAAACCCCCTGGCCCTTCTCCCCTCCTCTGCAGGGTAATTTCCATTTTTTTCAAAACCCCACAAAAAAGGAGCCTTTTTCCTCTTTGTTTCTCTTCTCTCTCTCTCTCTCTCACTCTTTTTTCTTTTTTCCCCTTGTCTTTGTCAGCTAAAAATATGCAACCCACCAGGGAGGGTGGGGTGGGGGGAGCTTCTGCTGCACCGAAGGTTAGTGCCAGGCCGGGGGCTGGAAAAGCCACTGGAGGGAAATGCAGGTGCTCCCCAGCAGCTTTTGTTAGGGGTCCTGCCCCAGAAGGCCCCCTTTGCTCAGGCCAGGGTTGGGGCTTTGCCCCAACGTGCTGAGGCCATGCCTGAGAGGCAGCAAAGTTTGAAGGCAGAGCCTGGTCAGGACTTGGTGTGACATAACCTTCAGTGAAGGGGCCAGATACAGATTCATCTGTCCCGGTGGTTCCCCAGGAAACTGGGAGATACCCAGGGATGCCCATCAGCCGGGGGGGCGGGATGTCCAGGCACCCCATGGGGAGACGACCCTGCAGGGCAGGGATCAAAGCGGACGGGGGCAGGCCGGCAGCTCCAGGCTGGAGTGTGGGAGGGAGGTGGGCGGCCGTGGCAAAGGAAGGATGTGATTTACCTAATATCCCACTCCAACCAAAGAACGGATGGAGGAGAAAAACATCCCGGGGGTTCGATGTCTTGGGGAGATGCTGTCAGGGACTGAGAGGCACCGAGCAGTGCCAAAGCCAGCTGGGAAATTAAATTGGGATGAATCACCCAGAGCCGGGAGCATTCACCTGAGCCACAAACCTGCCACAATTTCAGAGGAAACACATTTTGCAGCTCCCAGGATTGCAATCTTAAGACTCGTCCAGCTTTGCAGGAAGGTGACAGACTTCAAAACTGGCTTCCTATTTCTTCCCACCCCCCTTCCTCTCCCCCTCAGGCACGGGAATGTTGCAGCAGGATGTCTCGGCGTGGGGGTAATGACCAGCCACGGGCCCCCCTCCGGAGATGGTGACCCGGCAGTGGGATGCCGGAGCCAGGACTCCCAGGCAGGACCGATCCTTGCGCGTCCTGCAGGGCTGAGGGCGGGCGCTGAGAGGGAGGACGCAGCCAGGAGACGGGCTGGGAGTGGAGACCGTGGAGTCAAACTTGTTGAGAAGGCAGGAGACAGACAGTAGGAAAAAATTTCCAGGGCAGCTGTGGGTCAGGGGATTTACTGGCGCCCCGGGATGGAGGTGTGAGAAACAGGGAGGTGACAGAGTTGCTGCTGCTACTGAGGTGGGGAGCCACCGACGCAGGGTGCACCAGATAGTGCTGCTTGAGCTGGGGGGGCCTCCGTGGCTTGGAGGGCTGGGGGCAACCCATTCAGAGGGTGCCTTGGCTACTTCAAACAAGCTGGCAGACCCCAGACTCGCAGAACAGCTCGGGGCGTGGGGGGGTGTGCGTGTGATTTATGGAGCGGGGGATTAGGCAGGAGGAGGCGGCGGCAGTGGGACACACATGGCAGGCGCTGACGGAGGGGAAAGGGCTGCTGGAGCAGGACGGGGGTGAGTCCCAGGTGGCCAGGACAGGAATTCTTCAGCCTTCCCTAAAGCTCGGATCTATCGTCGTGGCGAAGAAGATGGCCCCGCCGGGCAGCAGGGGGCATGGGCAAGTCTGCTCTCAGAAAAGCATCCTGGTGTGCTCAGCTGCTGGGAGGGAGCGGGGTACGTCCCAACTGGGGGCTGTCTGGACAGACCTCCCCCCTCCTCCCACGGCCCAGGCATCCACGTGTCCTCCCCAGAGGAGACATCAGGGAGGGGAGGCGTTTGGCAGGGGGTAAGCTGAGGCAAGGTGGGGGTTGCCTGTCCCCGTTTCATGGGTTGGGACGTGGCGGCTGTGGGATTCCCAGCCGCAGCTCGTCTGGGGCCCCGGGAGCTGGTGGGACCACGCGGTTCCTCTGCTGCCTGATGGGCACCCAGTGTTCGGAGAGCCCTCACCGCCTCCGCCGGATGGCGATCTGCCCGTGGGAGCAAGGACATCCCGGATCCTTCCCGCGCGCCCGGGCAGGTGGCGTCGGGTGTCCGCAGCTGCGAGCCGCCTTTCATCCCCTTCCAGGCCGGGGCTCGCTTTCCGTCACCTGCTGCCCTCCCGGACGGAGGCCAAGAGCCTCTCGGGCAGGGCCGATGTGCGAGACGTGGCCGCTCTGCCCGCACGTCCTCCGGCTGGAGGGGGGGCAGCGAGACGCCCGAGGCAGCATCCTGCCCTGTGCAGCCCACTGCCAGCTCCTCGGCTCAGGGTGGGCATAGCTGGGATGGAACCTGGCAAAGCCCCAGTCCAGAGACAGCAGCTCCACGCACTTTCCCTGCAGAAGTTTCCATTGCCTTCAGTTGCTGCAGTCAGCGGGAAGAGCGGGGGAGCAGGCGGTGGGGGGTGTGGGGGTTGCTGGAACACACGTGGTCAGCGGTGTGTGCTGACCAGGCACACATGTGTACGTGTGCCAGCACATGGGTGTGAGCAGGAGACACATGGGTGTCTGCGGGGAGATACACACGCACAGAGATCTCCCTGTGCACCTCTGGGCAGGTATTGCACACCTGTGAGACTGCAGCTTCCCCTTTTGCTGCAGCGTTTCTCAGCGTGTGCAGCCTAATGAGCCGGCACAGCAGAGTTAATTGAGGGGACAGACAAGCGGAGCTCGTCATTAAGGAAGGCACTGCAGCAGGTACTGGTGACAAGATGCTGCCTTGTCCCCTCGGGCTGATGGCAGCCCCTGCAGGGGACAGTGACAGCCTGAGTCCCCAGGAAAGATGGCTGAAGATGAGCATCCCACGTGCTGTAGCCCTCGCCCAGGGCCAGCTCCATTAGCAAAAGCAGCCAGGGAGTGGGAATTGCTGTTGCCTGCATGGAGGAATGAATCTGCCAGACCTTGCAGTGGATACAAGGCTCTGGAAACTTGCCTACAGCCCTGTTTACATCCTGTCCACAGCACCTTCCACCTGGAACAGGTCGCTGCTGATGCACACTCGCACAGCGTGACGATGCGCTGGCTGTCAAAGCTGCCCCCTCAGCTCCCACCATTAGGTTCTAGAGTGAACATGCAGCAGAGGGGACAGAACAGCCGGCTCCCAGCAGCATGGTGAGACTGTGCCAACAGCCCACAAGGACGGGGAGCCTTGCTCAGGGCTGTCAGATTCTCGCTCAAGAAACTCAGAGAACTGGAAAGGAGCCTTCACCGCCTTCGTAGCCAGGAGCTCCCACACTCCGCCTCTCTCTTCGGATCTCTTGCTGGCCAGGCCTCTCCCTGGTGGGCCATGTCCTCACAAGACGCGTCCACAGATCCCCCCTTGGAACCTGGCTGTTCCTGTGGGCATCTCCATCTGGAGGGCTGGGAACGTGTTGGTTGTTCTGTCCCTTCCAGTAGGTGTTCACTCTGAAACCTAATGGTGGGGCAAGAGCCTGTCCTGCAGGCAGGAAACGATCCTGCTGGAGCAGAATCCAACCCTTTGCCTTCTGCCTCTTTCCTCCCATCAATGCAGCCCTGCAGGCTCTGCCCCAGCCACCAGTGCTGCAGCCAGAACAAAACCTTCCAGAGTGAGCATCCCCCGACCAGATTTGCTCTGCTCCCTGATGAAGGGCTCAGTCAGTAACTGCTGGGCTCCTGTCAGGGGGACCTGAGTGTTTATGAGTTGATAACCTTATCACAGACACATCCCTAATTAAGCTTGTTAGCTCTTTATGATAAACAACATATGGGCTGGGGCCAGTGTGCTCCTCAGGCCCATGTGCTCTCCGGCAGCCACGCAGCCCGCAGGGCAGTGCAGCAGAGAACAAGCAGCCCTGTGTTTGGGCCTGCCTCTCCCTCCCCTTCACAAAACGGACCTTCAACCCTATGGCTTTGCTGACCCTCCAAACCATAATATTTTTACTGGGTTTCTCCTCTGAACCAGGGTGAGCAGAAGGGGGCTGGGTTGGACAAGGCTGTCAAGGCTTTGCCAGTGCTACAGGATCCCCTTCCTACTCCTACAGGATCTGGGGCAGCATGAGAGACACCTACAGTCTGTTGAGGGCTGGGAGATGAAGGGATGATAGAGAACAGCGGCTCTGCTCCCCATAGGAAGCAATGATGGGACAGCAGTGCAAACTGCTGTTGAGTCTGTAATGCCCAGGGGTTACATAGGCCTTGTGAAACACCCCAGGATGTTTTCTTTGTCCATTATCTGGTTGGTAGCTGGAGATATCCATCCATCCATCCATCCATCCATCCATCCATCCATCCATCCATCCATCCACACAGGCATAGCAGGGTGTTAGCAGGGTACCCTGGCGTGACTCACCCAGGCATCCACCCCACCATCTATCCTTGTCTTCATCCCTCCTGCTCCCTCATCTGTCCCTCATCAGATATCAACCCTTGGCTTCACTCCTTCTTCTGTCCTATCAACCCATCTCACCATCCACCCTTGCCTTCATTCCTCCTCGTGCCCATCTCTCTGCTCTCCTTAAGCTCAGAGTGCTCATCACCTGCCCACCCCCCCACCCCCAATGCTCATTAATTACCAGCCTACATCTCTGGGGCCAGACCTGTTAACGGGGTGCAGGGAGAGCCCCCGCTCACTCCCCCTCCTCACAGCTCTGCGTTTCTTATCTCCAAGATCCCACCTTGCTGGTGGAGGAGTGAGGCAGGACGTTGCTTCCCTGGGGAATAGCAAGCCAAGCGATAACGAAATCTCAGTGCGAGGAGAAATTACCTTGCCTGAATTTTAAAAACTTCTCGCTGAGGTTGCCGTGGTAACTGAAAGGTGCATCACGTTGCTCTGACAACCCGAAACAGCCAGGTTTTTGCTTGGCGGACTCTGAAGCGGCAGGTTTTGGGGAGGGAGGAGCCCAGTGTGGTGGGGAGCAGGGATGTTCAGCCCCAAGCATCCAAGACAGAGATGTCTCACACCCCATAACCACCAGCTGCATCACTACCCCACCAGAATTTCCAACCTTTCCCCATCCATCTCTCCCTGGAAACAATGGAGGAAGAGGACTGAGGAACTCCAAGCCCAACCATGCAGTCCTCTGAGAATGTGGCAGGGTGGTGGGATGGGCTTCAGGTTGGTCCACCCTGCTGTGGGCATCCCTGGCACTTCAGGAGCTGCTGGGAGCCCCAGTAGGCAGCCTGGGGACCTCTCTGCACTCGGTTTGGGGAGTGGGTTGTGCACCCAGCATTGCTTTGGGCTCCAAGACCCCAGGCAAGTGCCAGCAGCATTGTCCCAGTCCGTGTAAATCACTCTGCCACGGAAATAGCCCCAGTGGGGTTGAAAAATAGCAGGTGACTCACACAGAGCAAAGGGTCCAAAATAGCCCCTCCGGAGCACTCCTAAAATTAGTCTCCCTCCCGGGAGGTCCCAAGTACTGTGTCCTTGCCAGGGCACAGCCGCGGTGTTGAGCCTGCTCGGCTGCTGCCACCACGGCCACTTCCCTCTGGGGTGAGGGGTGCAGGGCTCCCTTTGCTGGTCCTATCCCTCCTGTATCTCCTGAAAACCCACCCCTGGGTGTGACCGAGTCGTGCATCCCTGAGTCTCTGTCAGATCTGTGTGGCTGCTGTGGCTACAGGCTGTTTCTCGGGGGGTGCCCCATGCAGCACTTGCACACACCCAGCAAGATGCAAGCACCAAAACCCACAGCCTTGGGAGCTGTGAGCTAGCAGGGTACCAAGGGCTTGCTCCCCACCCTGCTCCCTTGGCTCGGATTTCGGTGGGAGGGATGCCGAGGCAGCAGATCAAGTGTTTTCCAGCGACAGAGAGTCCCGCAGACTCTCGGGTTTTCCCACAGCAGCTTGCCCACCTCGTTGTTCCACCATGGCAGGGCAGCACCAGCTTGCTGCTCCCACCCACTGCCGGTGCTGGGAGGCATGGGAGCCTGGGGGAACACATGGAGGGACCTCGGGAGCAGCATCCGTTCTGCTGGCATGGCCGGGAGCGCTCCCCATGCCGGGCCATCGCTCCTGCGCGGGGGAGCTGTACCCAGCTAATTAGAGGAAAGGATGAATAATTCCTTTTTATAATGCAACGTCGCGCGGCAGATGCCGTCTGCCTCGGCGCGCCGCGCGCGGGAGCCCGCGTTATTCTGCTCTCAGCAGAGTTATTTATACACTGGGACATTTTTCAAAGCGCCGCTTTGATGGTCTTCCACCAGCTCGGAAAAAAAAGTAGTCCATCCCAAAATAACCCGAGTGAAAGTCACAGCTCTTCATTACGCAGAGCTTCAACCGGGGGGCTCGGAGAACAAAAACCCGTCACATTCCTCCCATCAAATCCACCCTTTTCAAGTGCATTTCAAACAGGTTCAAACCGCCGCGGCGGCGGCTAGACGAGCGCTAATGATGCTGCGGACGCATCCCGCCGGGGAGACGGATGGGGCTGGGGGGCAGTGGGTTTTAAACAGCTTCCAGAACAGACAGATGTTTTGGGGTGCCCGGGACAGGGTCCTGGGAGGACCGCAGTGGGATATGCTAGGAAAAACGCAGTCCCTCTCTTGCCTGGTTTTTCGTGCTGCAGGAAGCAGTTTCTCTCCCTAAACCAGGCTTTGGAGGAGGGAAACAAACACCAAATAATTATTTCTTAGGAACTGGTGCAAAAAAAGCCCGGTCTCTGTTTCTCATTTGCACCTGCATGCGCACACCTCTCAGACCTGGTTGCTGTTAAAGGGAAAAAAAAGGGGTGGAGGTAAAGAGATTTTTGTAGGTGGTGACAAATTCATGTGAAAATGGTTTTGACATGAAATCGTCTCCCATCCAAGGCACCCCCTCCCTCCCTCCCCCTCCCATACCTGGCAAAGGGCCTGAGCTGCTCACCCCGTCAGCCTGCCGGGTTCTGTGTGGCCAGGGACCTGTGGGTGCCCCACCGGGGTCTCAGGTTTCTCCCATCGCCAGGCTCTGGCTCACTCCCTGGATCCCCAGGGCCCTGTCTGCAGCAAGGCTGACACTGGCCTGCCGCAGTCCCTCGGTCCCACCGCCCAACCCCCTCGTCCTCTCCGCCTGGGGCTTGGCTCCGCTGCCCGGGGCTCTGCGCAGCCTCCAGCCCAGCGCGCCGCGGCTCCGGGGCTGCCTGGCTGCTGATCGACGGCTCACTGCCGGAGGCAGGGAAGACTCTCTGCTGGGAAAACCATTTCTTTACCCTCCAAATCTGCCTGTTCCAGCATTTCTGCTAGGCTGGAGCATCTCTCCTGGGAGATCCTGGCATTGGAAGATGCCCGAGGGCCCAGGACAGCGTGAGGTGCCTGGGTAGGGGATAAGCATGCCGGATGTAGCCACAGGTCCCAGGACCCAGGATCCCAGCCCCCATTGGTTTTTGTTTTTTTCCAACAACAACAGAGCCCCCCCCCATCCACCCCCCAGGGCTGCAAATTGTGTCCACGTTGCTGCAGATGGTGAGTCAATTAAATCCACCTTTTTATTCCGCCCCAGCAGAGAAACCTGGACCATGCAGTTCCCCAGCCAGAACCTGGTCCTCGGTCAAAACAACATCCAAGCAGAGTAGCTAAGGGATAAGGCACACACCTCCATTTCCTCACCCACCCTGGTACTGTGGGGCTGGGGAGGAAGAGTGTCCAGGATGACATGGCCAGTGGTTGAGGGCCACAGGTGTTCCATGCCAAAGGGCAGGAGGGGTGCTGGTATAGTGACCACCTGGAGCAGGGTGCCAACACCCTTCCCAACATCCTTTATCTGTGCACCCTCCCCCTTATCTATCCCTTTCCTGCCCTTTGAGCATCTCGAACAGGCAGACTACCAGGGTGCCACAGCAGTACCCATGGTGTGCTGGCAGGATGCTGCACCACAGCCCTGCCCAGCCTCCCACCAGAGCCAGGTGATTGTGGCGCATTTGGATAAAATAGGGAAAACTGTTCCAGGGCAATTCCAAAGTAGTTAGGACACATTTAGAAGCTCTGGAGAGGATGGACCAGCATGGTGGGGAAGAAAAAGGGAAGCAGCCTTGTTAAATCCCCTGTGACAGAGTGAGGAAAGGCACTGGAGAGGAGCACGAGCACACACGCGGTCACACAGGTGCATAATCTCGCACACGTCTGTGCCCCCTGCCCCAAGCTCTCCCATGGCAGCAGACACCACCTCCCCCTTCAGATGCCCTTTTGGCATCAGGATACAAACCCCGTGGAGCTGTGGGTGTGTGGCTTTGACTGATACTCAGCGTGAGCACAGCCAAGGTGGGCCCAGGGCACGGTTCTCTCCATGCCTGTCCTGCTGGGCACAGGAGGCTTTTTGGCAGGGGAATGCAGGAAAGCCAACCCAATCCACACAGAGTCCTGGGATTCCTGGCAGCCCCAAACAGTGGCACAAAGACGCGTTCCTGCCTGCAAGCAGCATTTCAGTGATGGTGCAGGAGAGCCAGGCAGGCCTGGGGCTGGCCATGCAGAGTGCCGAGCTCCGCCACGGGTTGGTAACTCCAGCGATTAAGGAATACTCAAGAGGAAAGCTGTTCACACTGATGATTTGGCTGGGTTCCTTGTTTCAATTAGCATGCAGGAGCACCAAAGGCCTCCCAGAAAGCCAGGGCATAGCAGGCTTGGGAGTTTTAATATTAATAATGCTGAAAGCCAGCCAGAAAAATCCCAACCTTTATAACTACACCAACACGGGCCTTAGATTGTGCACGCTGTAGGTGCTGGAAGGAGCTGCAGGCCTGTTGGAGCTAAGACCCTAAAAGTCAGCCTGCAGCTGCCCTGTGCCTGGAAGGAGCCCCTGGCTGCAGTCCTGCTCTCATGTTCCTATTGCCCATAGTAAAGGGCATAGGGTCCCTTTGGGTGTACCCCCTTCCTCCCTAGCCTGGGGTCTCCACCTGCTCTGGGGCTTAGTGCCTTTACTTTTCCATTGTCAGCCACAGAGAGACCGTGTGGCTACTCAGCGATAGGGAAACCGAAACATAGGAGTGCAGTGGAGCTCTGCCCACCCAGGGACTGCTCTGCATCTCCTCCTGCCACTGCCCAGCTACACAAGCCCCTCTCCATCCAGCATGCTGTGTCCCTCTGCATTCCTGGTGGGACTAGCTTCAGTCCCCAGCATTTTGACCATGGCCTGGCACCTTTTTGAGGCACCCTGCATCAGGCTCAGCCTCAGCTGCTCAGCCCCAGTGGGATTGGTGCACTGGCAGCCCTGCAAGCCCGAGGCAGCTCCCTGCCTTGCTCCGAGGGGGATCCTGCCTTGACACCGCGCACTTCTGGGGCTGGCCCCATCCCAGGCTTCTCCTCCCGCCCCCCCAGAGGCCGGTTCCCGGGGAGGCAGGGACACCATGTCCCTCTGAAGGCTGTGGGCTGCGGTGCATTCAGTCACGAACAGCCGCACTGTGCTGCCTAAATTGGAGGCACGGGCGCTGGCAGGCGGTGGTGCCTCCGTGCCCTGCTCCAGCGCTTGGCATGGGGCTCAGGGGCTTGCCTGGGAGTGGGGGGGCTGCATGCCCCCCCCATCCCCCCAGCTTCTCTTGTTCCCTGGGCACCCAGCAGCAGTGCCTTAACCCAGGAAGGGGGGCTTTAACCCATCTAACCAAGAGGGCGTGGCTGCAAGCCCAGGATCCCATTAAAGCCTTGCCCCAGGAAGGGACCCAGCTTTGGGTGTCCCGATCTAGCAGTTATCCCCATTAGCAGAGCCCTGTGCTCCCATATCATGCTCCTGGCTCCCCACTGCAACTGTTCTGCAGGAGGTACCAGCTGGGGCTGGCTCAGCTCCTGGCACTGGGGCAGCACTTTTGCTGCAACAAGCAGGGAGTGAACCTGACAGGAGAACACTGTGATGTGCCCACTGCAGGCCCTCCCCCCGTGCCCGCAGCATCACCCCTCGTCAGGAGGATGCACTGGGACAGGGATCGATGAACTGGGAAGAAGCTGAGCTACACAAATGCACTTTATCGATCCATCGAACCCACCTGCTGGGAAACAAATCCCCCCATTTACAGCCCAGAGCAGCAAAGCACTTCGCTGTGTTGCCAGCCAGGACACACAGGGAACGGGGGGAGGCTGCCACAGGGCCCCATCGCAGTGCACCAGGCCTGCCTTCCCTACCATCAACCCTGGGGGAAGCTGGGGCAGGGAACTGGCATTTTTAGGCTGTTTCAAGCTACCCGGCTTCCTCTGTGGAGCCGAAGAGGGAATGTCATGCTAGGGAGAAGCCCTGGAGACCCAGTGAAGCTCGGCAGCCCTGCACAGAGGAAACACTCCACCAGTCACAGCTGGGCCACGCCTGCCACCTGGTGGAACGGCCCGGAGACTCTGGAAGGGACCCCAAGCCCTGCGGTCCTGGTCCTGAGGCAGGGCTGAGGGCATTCCCCGCCTTGGCTCACCCCAAGTCAGGCACCCCTCAAAAATCAGGCAGCAGCCTGACAGTGCAACAAGCACACAGGCGGCAGCTGCAGCAGCCGGCAAAGTAGGATTCACCCATTCCAAAAAGCAGCCACCAGATGCTGGCCTTGACCCCCAGAAGGGCTTTGCACCAAGCACGAAGGGTAAAGCTGCTCCTGGGTGCTTCATTCTAACCCTTCCTATGCCCACCTGGACGGCAGGAAAGCCCACTGCTGGCTCGGCTTTGTGTGGAGGCTGAGCAAGACCCCCAGCCAACAGCATCAGCGAAGGCAGAGCTCAGGGCTGAGATCTGCTCTGCTTATCTTGGCTCTTGCGAAGAGGAGTGTCAACAAGGCACAGCACAGGCAGAGAACAGAAAGGCAGTAACGAGACAGCTGCAGGGCACCTCTGCTGAACCTCATCCTCCCATCACCCAGCCTGCCGCAGCTCCCCCCACAGCACCAAGGCACGCCAGGAGCAGCCGACGTGGAGCACGTGAACCTTCTCAGAGGTGCCACATGTCACCCTCCTCCCTGCCCACCGAAGGAGCAGCAGGTAACACCCAGGGCTCCTGGGAGAGGGCAGACACTGCTGCTGCTCCTCTCCTGCTCTTACGGTGATGGCAAGAAGGGCTACAGAGAGATCTGATGCTCCACCAGCCACCATCCATGGAGCTGAGAAAGATGCTGAGAACAAGGCACAGCACAGGGATGAAAGGAGGGAGGCGAGTGGAGAGCTCCATGGAACAGAGACTCCAGGATGAAGTCTCATCAAGGAAGCAGAATGACAGAAAGGACAAGTAGCACTGGCAACTTAATTCTTCATTCACCCACTGAGAAACAGAAATAGGGTTAATTTTTGGATGTATTTCATTTGGAAATGAGCCAAACTGGCAACTAGAATCAAAGTCTTCAAAAAGTCTATACAAAGATGTATCATACAAAATGTACAGGAAAATTCTCCAAAAAAACCCAGACAGACAATACAACAAAAGGAGAGGACAGTTTGAAAGCACAGCTAACAGGTCCTGCTGCTGCTCCAGAGGGCAGGAGCGGCACCTGGACAACATGCTGAAACACAGAATACATTACACTATATACATGACCGTACAAAGATCAGCCATCCCCTTTGGTCTAACCAGCAGCTCTCCAGCATGAAGTTGGGTCAGTTCAAACAATCTGCTCATGGAAGTGTTCGTTACATGCCGAGCAGGGAACAACGTCCAAGGGAATGAAATGGTCAACTCTAAACCAAAGCCAGGATACAGCCAGGTCACCAAGGCTACGGAGTTTAACAGTCAGTTCTTGCTAACAAGAAGCGCTTTGCAGGCCAGAGGGGTTACTCCATCTCCGTGAAGCGAGCGAACATGGCTTTCCGCACTGCATCTTTGTACGAATCCGCCGTGGAGACGCCATAGGAGCTGCCCTTGGCTCCCAAGCCAGCCCCTCTCATTCGTACTTGAGCCTGCAAGGGAAGAGAGACATACTTCAGCTTTTTTTTTTTGAGTGGCCAGACCACCACAAGGCCACCGCCAAAAATCCCATCAATCCAGCCAGCTTCCCAAGCTTCCCTGGGGATCTCCACAGCCATAAATACTACCATGGACACCGAGAGACTGGAGTACACATAATATCCCATCCTCATGCTTCACGCTACTCTGGCCCCAGTCCAGCTGCACAGAACAGCTCCTAACAGCACAAGCTGGAGCACAGGCAAGGCTAGGAAAGGCAACGACTGGAGGGAGGGTGGCCCCTCCTGGGGTACTGGGGCCACAGTGCCTCAGGAGTCAAGCGACAAAGGGAGGAAAGCCCTGCCTCTGCTTCAGCATCTGATGGGACAAACATGAGCAGAAGCCAACATAAATAGAGGCAGCTTTGCTGTGGCTGGCAGTTTACTCCTTCAGAGCCCTTCAGCAGCAAGTGCCCCTGGTTAAACAAGAAAAAAAACAAAGGCACCAAACCTCCTCAAGGAGACATCCCTCTTTACTTACCTCAATGGGTGCTGTGATGCCCTGGCATTTTCTTCCCAAGCCCGAACCTTCCCTCCAGCCCATGGCCTGCAGCATCTTGTTCCCTATATTACTGTTGTCAAGGCCATCTTTGGTGGGCTGCTCGTAATTCCTGAGGGAAGAAGAGATGAGTTAACAAGCTGCCCACACTCTCACGGTGCACTGAGGCAGTTGCTGAGGGGCTCTCACACACGTACACTGTGCCTGCATCGTAGACCTTCTTGCGCTTGGGCTCCGGGGGCTCGGGGATGCCGTACTTTTCCCGCCTCTCAGCTGCTCTGTCTCTGTACTTCATCTGCATAAAGCAAATACAGTTAGCATGGATTTCAGGACACTTCTGTTCAGCTTTGAGCTATGGGAGTCAGAAAAATGCTTGCTACTGCGGAACGCTGTAGACTGCAGCTCGCTAATATTAAGACAACCCACAGCAGAGCCCAAGACCCAAGTCCCTGGAGCACCATCTGAACCAGAACTGGGGCAGGAAGAGACTTGCAAGTTTCTAGTCCCACCTTGGCAGCCCTGAGCTAAAGGTGGAATGAGTCCTCCGTGCTAAGCCGTATCTGTGGGATATGGGACAGTTCTCTCCATCTAACAGGGCAGCTCTGAACCTTGACTGGAAAAGGAGTTGGCTTACAAGGATTATCTTGAGTGACGTGTGTCAGGATAAGGAGAGCTCAACAGACACCTGCACAGGTTTTCCATTAACTACTCATCTGCTCATCTCAACACTGACCTCTCTCTCACGCAGTTCCAAGGCTTCAAGTTCCTGCTCGGAAAGCTTTGATCTCCTATAGATATCCATGTTTTGCTGAAACAAGAAGAGAGATTCACTTTAACCACATGAAATGCACAACAGCTCTTCTTAAATGAAGTAGCTGACTCTTGGGAGAGCAACAATCCACCTGCAGATTTTTGCTTTAAGAGAAACAGTTTTCCAAGAAGCAACATGCCTCATGGCTTTGGTTTGCACACTGAATCATGACAACCCAGTATTTTTCTCACCACATTGTAACTACCTTGTGCAAGTCGGACAGCTGCTGGTGCCGAATCAGAGCATCCTTGTTTGGGAACTGCCTTCTACACAGCAGACAAGCCATCTTCTTCCAGTCAGTCAGCTTCTCCTCCTCATTCTCCATTCTTTCCAGTAAGTCCTCATCATTATCGCTGTCACCACTGTAGGCAGCCACAAGGCCACGCTGAAAAAGAAAGACAGCATTAAGGGGAGTGCAACAGAACCACAGTTCAGAGAGCACAAAGAGGGAACAAAAGCTGCAGATGTGTATCACGGGAGGAACAGCATGCTCCTATGACTAAGGATGAAATCACAGAATGCCTGAGGTTGGATGGGACCACTGGAGGTCATCCAGTCCAACCCCCCTCCATAAGCAGGGTCTGCCCCAGCACATACTGCTCAGGACTGTGTCCTGATGACCTCTGAGCATCTCTAGGAAAGGAGACTCCACTGTCTCTCTAGGAAACCTGTTCCAGTGCTTAGTCACTCTCATAGTACTAGTTCTTTTTCTCAAGTTCCCCTGGGGTCAGGGATTCCTAAGGGCTGGCCTTGGCAGTGAAGACTGAAACGAAGGTGTTTAGTATTTCAGCCTTCTTTGCACCTCTTTTGCAAAGGTCCCTATTCTATTAAGTACTGGGCCTACACTTTTACAGTACCGAAACTCAAAAGAGGTACATACCACAGTGGCTGCAAGACAGTTCCCACTAGCCAAACAATACTTCTAAGTACTATGTAGAAAACTCAAAACCCCAAATGAGCTCAAGGCTAAAAAGAATCACAGCTGTCCTCAGCGTATCTCATTCACCCAGCCTATTGCACTTGCACCACACCACTGCAATCATCAGCATCACTTTTTAGAGGCAATGCCATGGAAAACCAGGTTTGAAAGCAAGTATTGGCTAGAGCTCCTCTACCATACTCACCTTTAGTGGATTTTCATCATCCCCGTTTTTCAACACCTCTGGCAAGATCTGCTGTCGCTCAGACAGAGCTCCCTGGATGAGACAAGAATTCCATGAGCACGGAGCTCTCTGTCACACGACCCCCACCACACATCACTGCCAGCACCTTCACCTTTTTCTCAAAGAGGGCAAAGCCTGCATCTGCAGCTGCTGACTCCTTCCGCTCCTCCTCCCTGGTGCTCAGTGGCTGGAAGCTATTCTTGAAGTTCTCTTTCTGCTTGTTCAAACTCTTTGCCCAGCGCTCCATGTCTTTAGCAATCTGAAATGCAGAGTGGTTTGCTCACACAGCTCCTCTCAAAGCTATCAATCTCTTATGACATCCATTCAATCTCACATGAAGTTTCAGAACAAGTCAACCCACTACCTTTTATTTTTAAACCACGGGACACTGGATGTAGTGCAGCTGTTTCCCTGTATACAGCGTTCAAAGATAACACAGCTTGCTGCTTTTACTGTACAAACCCCTTCTTATCAAGCTAATCCTCTAAGTGATGGCTCAGTTATACTCCCACTGATCCTGGCAGAATTCCATAAGCACTCCTCCTATGCAGAGCTTATTTCTGCACTGAAGCCTTGCCAACTCCACCTCTCCTCAGCCCCCCATAATGCCTGCAAATTGAAGGCATGCACCCCGCTGAATAACCTAGGATTTCCTTTGTCATGGAAAAGGAGAAATATTATGCCATTTAACAGAGAAACCTTTATCCCAGTTATGATCCCATTTTTTTACCTGTTGGGCTGTTTTACTTTTAGGCTTCTCTTTCTTCTCTTTCACTTCTTTGGTGGTGGTTGTGGTAGCTGTCTGTTGGTACGTGACACCTTCTGCTGCAGGCATGTAGGTCTCCTTCTCGCCATCCCAGTACAGGTACTGCTGGGTTAAGGCATTGTAGTAATACTGCCAGAGGGAAGGAGAGGCAGACAGTTAAACGCCTCACACAAGCTCAGTGTCCACGGGAGAACCCAAGCAAGCTGATTCACACTACTGCACCACACGGGAAGGCGTTTTTGTAGAATCCAAACAAGTTTTGCAGACTCCAGAATGGAGTCAAAAGGCAGGAAGTGGCTGAAGCCTCTGTCCCCAAACACAGGCGGTTCTGCCCAACAGCACTATGGAGAATCTTTTGCTTCTCCCAAGAGACGACCCACCAGAGCCCAGAGCTGGGTGCACTTTGCTGGGCACTCCGCAACGAAATAGCTCAGTTACAGTGGCTGTGACAAGTGCTAATCCTATATGGGCCAAACGTGGAGGAAAATTAAGGAAGAGTAGAGAAGAATGCAGGGCTATACCAGAGGGAAATCAAGTCCCAGCCCTACACACACTGCTGAGAATTATCTGCAACATCTGTTATGTTGTGCACTTCAAATGTCACTCGTATGATGAGAGATAGGAAACTAATGGACCTTAACAATTAAGACATGTGGGAAGAACTTGCGTTTACCTGGGAATTAGGATCATAGTAGAGCCCTGTTATAGGATCATAATAATATCCTGAAGATTCATCATATTGGTAGGTGGAAGTATCAGGGACAGCTGTAAAAAAATTAAAGCGTGGGACATGGTCGTTCCAGACGAATTCAGACAGGTATCTTTCTACATTTCAGGTAAAATTCGGAGATTATAGCAGCCACGACGGCAGACACATCTGTAAAGGGCTCTTAATCACCCGTGCAGCCAACGCTCTCCAGGGGCAGCTTCACCATGACACGGTGACGGAGCACTTGGCCAAAGCCGAGTTTTATTGTTACAGTGACAGAAACCTGTCCCCAAGAGCAGCTCGCGAGCACTTACCGTACTTGGTTCCAGGCACTACGCCAGTCGGAGGAGCCGCCTGTGCCTGAGTGCTAGTGGTAGGTGGTGCTGCTGACTGTGTCTGAAAAAAACCCAAACCACAAACCTCAATTAGAAAATCTGTCACCAAGAAAACAAGGACAGTGAGCCAAGGTGTGAGCAGCGCACCCTACGCGTACGACAGCTAACTCCTCCTCACCAGCATGCTTGGCACTCACCTTCAGCAAAGAACAAAACCATCCCAGAGAAGAAATGGCAGTGACTTGTGACCACAAGCAGTTTGACTAACCCACACTCAGAAGCTCTCCTGTGCCAACCACTTTAAAAAGCAAAGGCTACAGCTAAGCCACATATCCCAGGCTTTGAAAGCAAGGACATCAGTGCTGTAATTACCGGAGAGTCAGGTGAGTTTGTCTGCTGATTATACAGCTGAGGACTCTGGGACACAACTGCAGCTGTCGTTGTAGTGACCGGAGCTCCTGCCAAAAGACAGCGGCAATGCGTACACGAACTAATTTGTAAAGCAGTACTGCATCCTAGAGCTAAAATTACTTTGTTTATAGTTTCAGCTACTAATTCCAGCTCCAGCAGCCAAACAAGGCAATAAATGTTCAAAAGGAGATAGATACACAGTGGGTATCTTCTACCCAGACAAGGAATAGTTTCCTTTTCGGGAGGAAATATTCTGCTCCCAAAGTCAGCATTCCTGGCCTCTACAGCTGTTAGTTAAAAGTTAGTGCTGAACATTTGCTAGAGCTGCTTACGCCACTATCATAAGTTCAAGGCCTTTATCAACAGTCTGAAACAGAGGCTTCTCTCATCTTGCACGAGAGGCTCCACTTCAACAAATCTGTTACAGTTCTCTAGTAATACATCCTCATTCAGACATCCTGAGAGCAAAATGAGCCAAGTCCTCTTTTGCATAGCAAAACAACATAAAGGCTGAGGAAAAATACTACTGCAAAATTATCATTACAAACACTGCTTCTAAGATGCTGGAAGCACTACCTGATATGGTAGCTGTGTCTGTGTCCAACACTCCTCCTTGATTTTGGTAGTACTGCTGATAATCCTGGGAATACTGTAAAAGGAAATGAATGACAACATAAGGTGAGTAATCTGCATACTCAAATTATGACAACCTTCTTGTTAGAACACCATCGCTACTACTAACCTGAGCATACTGTGAGTATCCATCCTGTCCTGACTGGAGATAGCTGTAGTCAAGGGTGGTGCCCTCTCCAGTCTGTGGCTGAAATTCAAGAAGGTAATTTCTGTCAGGAACAGGTAAACAACTCATTAAATAATTTTATGCACCCCACTGCCTAGGTTCCAAACTGACTGTGGACCAAATGTGTCACTGCTGGATCTGCCATTAAACAGTTCAACCAAGCATGTGGCCAGCAGGCAACTACATGGTCTGCATTTTAATTTTCAGGAAAGCAGGACTATGAGTAGTTTAATTTTCAGGAAAGCAGTACTGTGAGTAACAGTCTCCAAATCATACCTGAGTGGATGACCACTGAGCTGCAGCAATGGCTGTACTTGCCACAGAGAAGGCGCTGACTCTGTTACCATCTGGGAGAAGCAGATCTCTGCAACCATAAAAATAAGGCACCTGAGTAAGTACTGCTTTTTACTGAAGTGTCTCCTTGTGCAAAGAGGCGGAGTCTGCCCTCACCCATGGATTTCTTGGCAGTTATAAAACATTTGGAATGTAATGAATGAGCCAAAACACTGCTTGACACGTAAAGGAACTTCAGGTTCATTGTTGCAGAGTCAATAACAAGTCAGGAGGTCCCCAAGGAAACAAAAGTGCTGTGCACACAAGGAGTTATGGTGTTATCTTCAGAGGGCTGGAAACAAGTGTGGGGAACACTGCTTTCACTCTCCTCGTACGCAGTGAAGAGCAGGATGCATGCAACACAAGTGACTTATGGGAAGCAAAACTTTGGCGTTAGAATAAGCTCAATAAAAGCCTGGGTGACAAGAAGAAACCATCCAATATAAAGGGAAGTGGTGGGGGGTGAATAAAAGAAAAAGCAAAAACCAAAAATGCAATTGACTGCTATCACAACTCACTTTCTGGCACTCTTTGCAAAGTCAACACCAATTGTTTTGCCATCAATTTTTAATGGTGGCTGAAGACTTTGTAAAATCTGTAGCAGTTGAGAAGCATCCTACAACAAAAAATACTCATTATTATGAAAGGCAGTTTACTGAGGGGGATCCAGAAGTTCCCAAACTCCACATTTTCACACAAAGCCACTGAAAAGAGCTAAAGATGCAAAAACACTTCCATCTCCTCATATTACACACATGCAGAAGAGCACAGTGAGACCCTTAACAGCCCATGTGAAAATACTGAGTGTTTCCCTGGGTCACTAAGTATTAAGTATGTTCCAAAATCTTAGCTTTATCAAGACACAAATTATGCCAAATGGGACATCAGCAAAACCTGAGATTAGGCACCTGTTTTAATCCAACTACCTGCTTTCCTCCGACTAAAACAGGTCCAAACAGATCACACTGCTGCTCGAGTTTGAGGTATAGACTCAATGAATCATTTAGGTTGGAAAGGACCTTTAAAATCATCAAGTCCAATGATTAACCCAACATTGCCAAGTCCACCACTACACCACATCCCTCAGTGTCACAACCCACATCCAGGAACAGAGATTTGCTGCCCTTCAGGGACCCCATGCCAGCATACGACCTCCCTGAAACTTAGGAGGCTTTTTTTGTACCACTGCCATTTCCCATGTTTCAATTTATGGCTGCTGCCTATTGTCCTTATGTATCCTTGAGAACATGTTTCTGCTATCCTTACACCGTCCCACTGGATGCTGCTGAGAGGAGCAACATCTGCCCTTTCCTCTCTTCTCAAGGTGGAAGAAGCCTAATTCTATGCACCTGTTCCCACACTGTATGCCCCAGATCTTAGAACCTGTCAACAAAGCCCGATCCCCCACCACTACTTCTGCAATCCAAGCACGAAGCTAGGCTGCAATCTGGAACAGAAATCTGCTACAAAAATAGCTTTTCAATGTGCTCCCAACATCCCACTGCCTTTCAAACTGCAGCTACATATTATCAGCTTTGACACACTGTGTCCATCAACACTCCTTGAAGGGGGCCAGTCCCTCAGACGGCTCAGGGCTCTAAATGCTGCAGGGAGAGAAGGACGCTAGCCAGCTAAGGTGCTCACCATGGCAGAAGACAGCTGCACAAATGCAAAGCCTCTGTTCTGCTGAGTCTGCTTGTCTTTGATAAGACGAATATTATTGACTGCCAGAGATGCATATGGAGACAAGGCAGTCATGATGGATTCCACTACTGTGTGAGGAGCAATGTTTCGGAGAATGATGGCTGAGGAGAAAAAGTACAACATTAGCAGTGCACACCATGGCTTTGCAGAGCATTTCAAGTCCTTCAGCTGGCAGGCTGAGGTATGGAAAGGATTTTTAGTACACGGGGTTACATTTCACGTTCTAGAGTAAGTCAAAGATCACTTACTATCACAATAATAATCCACAGACTGAACGGCTTCTGCTGCTCCAGGTGGTACCTCCTGTTCTGAATCTTTGTATGAAGAGAAAATACTTAAGTCAGGACATGGCTTATTCCCTTCAAGCTCAGCATTTCATAAGCCAGTCTAGAACAGAACAGTCTACACAGAACGCTGGTTCCTACACAGGCCAGAAAGTTTCCCACAAAACTGAACATAAAAAGAGATCATGGTAACGTACCGAATTTGTCCGCTCCGCAGCGGAAGCATTTTAGCCTCCTCCTGAAGTTGTAAAGGCAGCACTGCAACAAACAAGAGAAGCCTAGTAAGAACTTGGGTAATTCTAATAATGCTGCATTTGCTGTACACTTACAAAACCCAGACGTTCACAGAAAGTAACACAACGAAGCTAAACCCACCAGAATAATCCAGAACATCAAAAGCCACCCTTATCTGCACCACAGCTGCTTTTCAGAACATCACAGCTACTTTCTCCCTAGTCATACCAAATTAGTTATTTTAACTGTGTAGTCTTTAGCTTACAATCTCAGGCACAGTCACTACTATAAAAGTGTAAGAAGAGAACACATGCTGGGGAATAATTTAACTATGGAGAACAGGAGGAGGTTTGATTAAGGTGTCACTTTCTTTAAACCACTGAGCAAGTGGAGCTCTAGAGCAAGACAAACTCTCCCACAGAAACATGTTTTGTACCTTGTTGCAGAGCCAGTCCTCAAATTTAGGCCTTGGGTTGCTGTAGTGCATTGCAATCTGCTTCCCTTGAATCACCAGCTTTTTCTGCAAAAAAAGTGGCTTCAATTATTCCTGTATCAAGACACACATGTCCATTTTCCCATGGCAGAGCACCCTTCGGAGGAATCAGTGCNGGGGAGGATGTGGAGGACAACCACCGCCACCTACACCCTGCCCATCCAATCCTGCAGAGAGGAGGACGAGGGCAGTAAGAGAATGGGATGTGGAGCAAAGATAAACAGAATCAGGGAGTGTAGAAAAAGCTGCCAAACACTAAACGCTGACATGGAACCAGGAAGTGTCTCGAAGGAGACAAGAGTCCTAATCTGCTGCATTCAGATTAACACATTTTTAGGAGTCTCTTTGCCCCCACATTTCTATTCACTTCTGGTATTGCACTGAATGACTTTTTAAACATGTCCTTAGGAAACTGCTTCACTTCATCCCCTACTCCAAACACCCCAGACCTTTTAACGACATTTGGATTTACTTTTCCAAGCACACTTCAGAAGTGTCCCCTTGAAAATACAGTAATTCCTCCCAAAGGGACCCTGCTTAGACTTCTTGAAGGCTGGATTACAAGTGCCATCAACCGAAACATAACTCAAGAGTGGTTTCATTTGACTACTGCATCAGTTCAATTGGAAGCCTGCACAAGAGGTTTGTGTTCTTCGTTCAGGCAAGAGCTCTCCAAAATGAGTAACTAGACTGCACGTGAAGCTTCTCCAGGGGTAGGAAAAGTTCATAATGCTTTCAGCATGTCCTCTCACTCTGACTTCAGAGGAGTCAGGAATTTATAGCTATTAAGAAGCCTTGACTCTCAGCCCCACGCTTCGCCAAGTGTGGGTATGCAGAATGGCCTTTCAAAATATGGCTATCAACATATTTTGGTCAAACAGGTGGAAGCACATGTGAGGAAGTGCGTATTAGAGGCCACACCCCAGACACTGCAATGGCAGAACCATTTTTATAGCAGGTTGGCTTTCTGCAGAGGTACCACAGTGTCAGGACCAGTAGCTTTTCTGATAACAGGGTCTGACATAGATCTAGTACGTAGCATGAATAAGGCTCTCACATTCTGCACAACTGAATAGGGCAAAGCCATTGCTCCTACCGGCAGGAGGGAGGGTTGGAGGGCCCAGCACTCACTGGATGTGCACACATAGAAACAAGGCTGCTGGCATAGTTGCAATACATCATTCTGTCATCTAACAGTCAGCAACCCGGCTGCTGGGGACAGGCTATGTATTCCCTACTACTAAGGTGGCTGGTTACTGGAGTGAATTTGAGTATATTTCAATAAATTATACATCAGTACAGCTTTGTATATATTAAAAAGATCAATTTCTGAAAATATGCTCAGCATTGATTTCTTGGTATTAGTCTTTCCCCTGCAGCCACCTGCCCTACTGAGCAGCACGTCAGGAAACCAGAATTCAAAAGCTGCTCTCTGGCTGGGGAACTCAGTGTAGGACATATGAAACACTATTCCAGCACAAGGCATATGACAACTTCCATCTGCTGGAACCACCGTGAATCCCATTATGGTGCCATTTCTTTATTGTAACATGAACAGAACAGAAAAACAGCCATAATGCTATCATAGTATACTGCTGTATCAAATATTCAGGTGCAAGAAAAAAATCAGCGATTCGATGCACTTTGCTCACTTTGAGAATATTTTCAACTTCTGTTGCTAAGATAGGTTATGAATACTCAAAAAAGTAGCGAAAGCAAGTGAAACTGTTTGCAGTGCTACAGGAAAATCTCATGGGAAAACAAACCAGAGGATTCTTACTGCATTTTGGCTTCTTATCAAGTCCTAGTAAGAAAAAAGCCAAAATACAGAGCCTAACAGATGTGAGATCTCACTCTCTGCCTAATTTAGTTGAAATGAATATGCTATTTCCTCCGGAAGAGCCAGTTCCCCCTCTTTAACTGGGGTAGCAGATTATTGCCAAGAACTGACACTTCTCTTTCAGGGTTAATACCAATGTAGCACACAGATGTGATGCTTTCTCTGACAACAGAGAAGGAAACATCAAGTGGAAACAAGCTAGGATTCTCTAACGACTACTAGCCAATCTTCATAAGCCAATTAAATGGAACCAAGTCATTTAAAACAACAGCACCTTTTACCAAAGTAGAACTTTCTCTCCTAATTTTACCTTATATGTTAAAAATTTTAATATATACAAAGCTTTTATTCTTTAAATCACTGTTATGGAACAAACCACTCCTTCCACCTGTATTTTTTCCTTTTTTTTTTTTTTTTTTTTTTAAACNAAAAGGGGGATTTTTTTTTAAAGCTTTTTTTTTTTTTTTTTTTTTTTTTTTTTTTGTTAAACTGTACAGACTTGTTCCATTTTCAGGAATATCTAGACTTGGTGAGTGAAGCAACCTGATTGGCTTCCATCCAGCTGGTAGCATCTTGAAAGTGATAAAACTCCACGAAGGCGAAACCACGGCTTACACCTAGAGACAGCATTCAGATATAGACGGGATACTTGTGTTAGTCAGTTCCTTTAAAACAGGCGAATCTCTCTCCAACTGCTTCATTACTTCATGACAAAGCAGCTTTACAAATGCGACGTCAACTGCTGGGATCTGCTCGTTATTTTGCCATGGCAAGGAACCAAGCTGCCTTAACTGGCTACATTTCACTCGATTTGAATCCATGTTTAAGGGTAACCATGCAACAGACTACATACTATTAAATGAGTTTATACTATTATTACTTACCAATACCTGTTAACAAAACCCCCTGTAGACAGACTTCTTTTAACATGTTGACCAGCTATCTAAGTCTTCCAAAAAGCCACATTCCTTAGCCATGGCAAACCTTTTTTTTTTTTTATTGCATGTGCTTGCAGTTTGGGGACAATTCTGGATACTCTTTTGGGCTGGGGAAGAGGAAGGTGATGTCAAAAACTGGATTAAGAGCTCTCACCTGTCTTTCTTTTCATCAGCCTCACGTCTGCAGGCTGAGGACCTTCAAAGGACTCAATAAGCTCACGAATCTGCAGGAGATTTTGATCCAACAATTAAAATTTTTGTAACTCACCAGACAGAAGTCACAGAAATAACGTACCTTATAGTACCATGCAAAGGATGCACAAAACGTTTTCAACACTATCTCAGAGACAAAGAAAACATTTACTGAGAACTCAATATGACACTGATGAGCATCAAAGTCCACATAATCTTTTGCTACAGGCCAAACCAACTGTAATCCTCACTCAGGATACTGAATCATCCAGAATCTGAATCCCTACGACTGTGTGTTCTGAGATTATTTGTACAGTATTTGGCAAAGACTGCACATGACCCCAAGTTTTCAAAAAGAACACTGCTGGTATCCCTCTCCCTGTGTGTCTAAAATACCCTTTGCTCCTAGCAATGAAAAACAAGAAGCCTGCACTGCAAGGCTCCATGATGAACATATTTCTAAGCCTCATGCTAAAGTTCTCATCCTCCAACTGATCCCCATCGGTTTTTCAGGATAAAGTAGATTTGTGAATAATGTGTAATTGAAGAAAAAGCTAAAGAAATGTCAGTTCTTCAGCTGTAACAAAGCTGCTGTGGCACAGGCAACCTCAGTCGCTGTGCAGAGGCATGAAGGAAAAATAAACATTAACAAATTTTTTAATTCTAGAGCAGAAGATACAAGGTTTTTCAGCAACTTTCACAGAATTCAAACTATATTACATGAAACAGGGCTGCTCAGCAGAATCAAAACTTATCTAAAGCTGCCCATTTATTTGATGACTGGACATAATATCTGATACGCAAATGAATTTTTCTTATGACAAATGTAGGAAAAAAAAATTGTGTACACAACCAGAAGGTTAATTTAAGAGTTCAACTCTGCCTTCCAAGATGCATTGTTTACACGCTGAGTTCAGAATTAAACATTCATATAAATTATGCTACAGTTATTGCACAACTGTAGAGCTACAACATCAGTATCTCAGAAACAAGAACTTTTCTAAAGTGTTCTGCGTAATGTCTGACTGGGCTGTCTAATTTGTATGCAGAAACTTGCATTTGATTTCAAACACTCGTGGAAATATTAGAGCAGTACATGGTGATTAGGAACCCTCAATATCAGGAGGGGAACAAGTAATCAATGAAAAAGCAAAGAAAAAAAATCTCCATTGTAGAAATGGTGCTAACGTATTCTCTGTGCTGGCAATTAAGGCATATACACATCGGAGGCAGAGGCGGAGTCTTGACTGAAAACAAACTGGGATAGCTCAGCTTTTATTCCTCAAATAACAGTTGTGGGCTTATAGCTTGGTAACCAAAATAACCCAGAAAGGGGAAAAAAACCCTAAAAATCTACCGTAAATAAGAAAATTTCAAAGCTTGAACATCTTTTTACTAAACAAGTTAGACAAGCAAATACCAAGCTCGTCAGTCCCTGCTCCGTCAGCTCGGCAGCAGCCATTTTGACACCCACAGCTGCGCCCACACAAAGCAGCTTTGTGCGGGGCTGTGCTCGGCTAAGGGGCTCGGTGACTGTGTGTGACCCCATCGGTCGTAAGTTCTGGCCTCGATAAAAACCAGAAAAACTGGTGCCACCTCTTTGTCTCTGTCCCCCTCCCCCCTCCCTGCAGTAGGACGAAGCAGCAAAAAAACCCTGCCTGTTCCCTCCCATACAGAAAAGCAGCAAAGAGCAGGTAGTTTAAAATCCATTATTAGGGAAAGCATAGAAACATGCGTGAAAGAACGAGTATTCACGGCTTGTTCAGTTTGAAAGGGACTGATTAACATTGAAATGACCTCTATTACTTAACACTGGGAGTTTAAATGCTTTCAGGACTCAAAATGGCAGCGCCACAGCGCTGGAGAGAGGCCACCATGATGCAGCGCTCAACAAAATGGCAGCAGCCGCTCCGGCACGGCCCTGCCCGGGGGCAAGGCAGGCAAGCCCTGCCCGGCTACTCACATCGTTCTCCGTAACCGTGATGGGGAGCCCACGCAACATGATGGTCTTGCTTTCTTTTTCATCGTTGATATCGTTCCTGTAGTCGTGCTCGCCGTAGTCGCCATCGGAATGGTATCCGTCCTCTGATTTGTCGCTGTTCCTGCGCTCCCGCTCCCTCTGGAAGCCAGCGCCCAGGATTAGCCACCGCAGTTCCCTGCAGCGTGTCCCCACAGTGCTACACCAACGGACGGCGACACTGCCGCCGGCCCGGGGCTGGTCCCCATGGCCTCGGGCACCGCTCCACGACCAAACCCGCTCCCGGTGCCCTCCGCCCCGCAGACCCTGGAGTGCCGGCCCTGGCCCCCCGACCCCGCTCACCTCGGGGCTATCGTAATCGCGGCTGTCATAGTCTCTATCATAGTCTCGGCTATCGCGACTGTCGTAGTCTCGGCAATCCCGACTGTCGTAGTCCCGGCAATCGTAGTCTCGGCTGTCCCGGCTGTCGTAGTCGCGGCAATCTCGGCTATCGTAGTCTCGGCAATCGCGGCTGTCGCGACTGTCGTAGTCTCGGCAGACCCGGCTGTCTCGACTGTCGTAGTCCCGACTGTCGTAGTCGCGGCAGTCACGGCTATCGCGGCTGTCGTAGTCTCGGCTGTCGTAGTCTCGGCTATCATAGTCGCGATAGTCATCATAGCGGTCACCGCGGCGCTCCTCACTGGACCTCTTGTAGTCATCCCTCCGCCGGCTGCGGGACTCCCGCTCGTCGCGGTCCTCCCTCTCCACGATGGAGCCGTAGCGGCCGCTCCGCTCCGTCCTGCTCACCCTGCGGAGCACAGCGGGCCGAGCTCAGAGCGTGAAGCGCCCGCCGCGACCCCCACCGCTGCCCGCCTCCTCCCGTCTCCCCTCGCTCTCCCGCCGCCGCTTACCGCTTGTCCGAGCCCATGCCGCCGCCCAGGATCCGCAGGCACCCGGCACAGCACGATCCGACACCGCACACCAAACACACCCGCGCAGCCCCTTTCGCTGCCTCGCCACAAAATGGCGCCTAAGGGACCGCCCGTCTTCTACCCAGCAGCCACCTCGCGCCCCGACTGGAAGCTTCCAAGCGGGGCGCAGGCGCAGCGGCCGTGCAGCACGCCGGGAAATGTAGTTGGGGCGCTGCCGCCATTAAGGGTCCTGCGGTCCGGCCTCCCCCACTTGTGGGGGCCGGGGTGCTCAAAGCTCGGTCCAGCTTGACTCTGGACACTTTCAGGGTTGAGGCAGCTGCAACTGCTCTCTGAAACAGGTCCCAGTGCCTCGCCAGAGTGCATTTCTTCCTCATGTCCAATCTAAAGCGGCTGTCAGTTTAAAGCAGTTGTCCCTTGTCCTGTCACTACGTGCCCCATCCAAAGTCCTTCACCAGCCGACTTGGAGCTCCTTTAGGCACCGGAAAGGGCTCTAAGTTTCCTCTGGAGTCTTCTCCAGAGTGAAGAACCCCAGCTCCTCCCCCCTGTCAATAGCTAAACAGCTGTCATGGCCCACCATCCCTTTGGGGAGCCCTTGCCCCAGTTGAAAGTGAATCACTTCTGCCACCAAGGGAAGACATTGGACTGTACCCCCACCTGTACTGCTCGGGCTCATATGGCCAAGCCCAGGAGCTGCAATGCCAGCAAGACTTTGGCCCCAGCAACATTGTCCTCTCCATGTTCCCAGCCCAAAGGGCACCTCTGTCCCCTTGCCATGACACCAGCACCAGTCCCTGCTCCTGCACAGCTACTCCTGCCTGGACCCGCACCCCTGGGAGCACAGCAGGTTCTGGCAGGAGCAGGCAGAGGCTGCTGAGAACCCTTCAAACCACTTTCAAATGAAGTCAGGTCCTCCTCACTGCCTGATCCTTAGCGCTGAGTGTTTGCTTGGGACCCAAGAAAAGATAGTTAACACACAAATTGGTGCCATCTTTAATTTTTTCAAGACAGTTTTGTTAGTCTCAGAGCATAGCAGAGTGGGGCTGGCTGGAGGGCCGGGTACTGTCAGGGTCACACTTCATCCCGGGACTGGTTGGCAGAGCAGGCAGTGCAGGCAGTACAGACAGGCAGTACAGGCAATACAGGCAGTACAGACAGTGCAGGTAGTACAGACAGACAGTACAGACAGACAGGCAGTAGAGACAGGCAGTACAGGCAATACAGGCAGTACAGACAGTGCAGGCAGTACAGGCAGTGCAGACAGGCAGTGCAGGCAGTACAGACAGACAGGCAGTACAGGCAGCACAGGCAGTAAAGGCAGTACAGACAGACAGTGCAGGCAGTACAGGCAGTGCAGACAGGCAGTACAGGCAGCACAGGCAGTAAAGGCAGTACAGACAGACAGTGCAGGCAGTACAGTCAGTACAGACAGGTAGTATAGACAGACAGGCAGTGCAGGCAGTACAGGCAGACAGTGCAGGCAGTACAGGCAGGACAGACAGGTAGTATAGACAGGCAGGCAGGACAAGCCGGGCAGGCAGGACCGG
>WAAG01041334.1:5871-47575 GCA_013390105.1 Tichodroma muraria
CTAAACAAACATACCCCCTTCTCTCACTCTCACACTCACACACACACCGCCCCCTCTACACATACCCCCTTCTCTCACACTCACACACACACCGCCTCCTCTAAGCATACCCTTGTACGCGCACCCCCACACCCCCTGACGCGCCGTCTCTCCACGCACACCTGTTCCTTATGTGGACACACGCGCTCCCCGCTTTTGCCTTTGCACACGCACACACTCGGTGCTCGCCCCGTGCGCACACAGCTCCTCACGCCTGCTCGCCCGTGAAGGCTCGGCACCGTGCACCGCGGGCTGGCGGCTGTGCGTGCCCACGGCGCCTTGGAGGTGCCTGGCCCACGCGTGCCTCTTCCCCCGGCTGGCACGGGCGGGCACACGCGCGGCGCTGACACGCCTGGGCGCAGGGCTGCACACGCACGGCTCGCCCCCACACACCTCTGCGCTCACGCTGTCAACGCGCACGGCTCTTGCGCACGCAACGCGCGAGGGCTCTGCGCGCAGCTTCCAAGCTCTCCCTCCGGGGAAAGAGGGGCTTAGCCCGCGGTCTGGGCTGGGTCGTTTGCCCTTGCACGTATTTCCCTTTCCCAGGCAGGAATGAGATGTCCTCATTCCTCTTCTGGCCCTGTGTAGTCCTTGCTACCCTCGTGTCCGCTGGAGCACGAACTTCTCCCACCTTTCTGGCGGTACTGGCAGGTTTGTTTGCCGGAGCGGCTCCAGCCAGGCATCTCCGTTCTCACTTCGCTAATGAAATGCCTGGCTTTGAGCTGGAAACTGAGTGGGCGGATGACACTAATTTTTGATGCAAATAGTATCCCTGCCAGGAAAGAAGCCTGATTATTTTGCCCAAAACAATTCACATTCCTAAGGAAGATTTTCCATCAGAATAGGCCCGGGTTTGAATTTGTAATGATATGCTAAAAACCTTGCAGTTCTAGTTGTTTTGCTTCTGATAGCTAGGTTGATCACGCCCAGGCCCCAGCCTCTGTCAAAGATAGGCAGGTGAGGTCTTCCAGCCGGATGAGGCCTCTAGCCATAGCCCTGAATCTTTCAACAGGCTCTCCTTCTCAGCAGGAATCTTGTGTGTTATTGTTGCCCTGCATGTTTCTCATAGTTGTTTTCTCTAACTTTTCTATTTTTCTTTGCTTAGAAATTGGATTGTTTCTAGAAAATGGCCCACCTGGAAGTTGCTATAAAAAGTGATGGTCTCCTTTCTTCTGAACTACAGAGCACCAGCATTCAAATCCCCAGCACCATTTGAAAATATGGGGAACTTAAGCTACATACCATATTGCTGAGGTAAACAGAGATAATATTTATCCAAAAGGCAGAAAAATGGAGACACAGATAGTTCAGTATGAAATCATTGAGGGAATCTGGTATGGGCAGAACAAAGACTCCATTTCCCTAGGCTTCTCAGCTCATTATTCTGTATTTGATGCCATAGGCCAGATGCCTTTTTTTTCCTTTTGCCCTGATATTTTATGGGATGGGCAAGATAGCAGATAAAGCTCCTACAGGTGAATTGTGTTGGCATTCATACCAAACAGCTTCAAAATGAAAGTGTTAGGAGTTTCATAGTTCAGGGCATTTCCACCTAGGGACTGAACTCTCATGACTGTGTCATGCATCGGGGGGTATTGTACTGAGCTCTTTAAAAATACCTGCAGCCCACCCACAGTCAGTAAAATCCTGTAGTGCAATTAGGTTCTGACAATTTATGTTCACCAGATTTACAAATCCAAATCTAATCCAAAAGTATCCAATGAATTTTTTTCAGCTGGCACAGTTACAACGTTAATGTAATAAGCATACTCGAACCAAATTTATACCTTGGCAGAATCTTCCTGCATTTGTTTCACTCTGCATCTTTTGTTGGATGGGCCACAGTCCAGCAAAGCTCATCCACATCACGTTGCCCATGCCCATAAAATCTTGTTAAGTCAGTGTCTCTGGTTTGCCATGTGAGCTGCGCTGAAAACCCAGCAGGGAGTAGCAGCTGCAGGATGCTCAGACTCAGAATCATACTCTAGACCTTTCCAGGGCCATTTCTTTTCTGGCTGTTGTGTGGCTATTAGACATTTGCTTTAGCTTGACTTCATCCAGCCTTTTCTCTTCCATACTGAAAAAGAAGTTAACAGATCAAAAAGTCAGGCAGAAGTTCTCCTGAGCTTAATGTCATGTATAAAAATGGGTTGGTAGCTGCAGACTTCAGACCTTAATGACATAGATTTTTTTTATCCACATTGGTATTAAACAATTTTGGTGCTATAGTAAAATTATTCTATTCTAAGTTACGGTTATTTCAGTCCTACAGTATTACCTACATATTTTCTATCTTGGACATTTCACTCCAATTCCAGACTCTTCTGAAATTGATATAGCAAGTGACGTTTAGCTTCTTACCATGTTTCATGCAAATTGCCTGATCTGTGTCCATTCAGATGTAAACCAGAAAAAGATGTAGGTCCTCTTTCTACCAAGCATTTTTCTCTCTGTTTCCCATTTCCAGAAAACATACAGCCCTTCTGTCAAAATGAGCTTTTATTTTGTTTTTTCCTGACTCATCCAATGTAAACAAGTAGAGTGCTATACTGTTAACTTGGCTGCACCAGGAAACTTAAATCAAATCTGCTATTCATTTCTTATAATATGAATGACCTGTGCCCTCCAGCATCCTATTCATCCCCTTGAAGAATTAACTTTAATAATTAAGGGCACAATATCTCCTTTTTTTTTTTTTTAATTGTCTAAGTACGTAGCTAAATTGCCAACATCTTGTCTATCTTTATATAAAGCTGTATAAGCTAGATGGTAGCGTTTACAGATTTGTCCAATCTCACAGCTAATGAATGAGGCTTTCCTAGAGGTCCCCTCTCCTCATGGCTACTGACACCACAGGTACCAACCACCCCTGGTCACTCCCTGATCAGCTGCAGACAGAAGGGGGACAAGCTGCAAGGCTGGGGAGCAGGGAGGGAGTTTGCAGCTCTGGTCCCTGCTCGGTGCTTAGAGGAGGACTGCTGGGAAGGAACACCCCTCATCCCTCCCTGGCAGCCGTCCCGGGTGACGGCTGTCACACTTTCACTGCCTCCATTCTCCTGCCATATGACTCAGCACCATGAGCTTCATTCACTGGGCAACCAAACAAAAACCTGTGTTTGGAAGGGTGAGTGCTCTGCCTCTCTCTCCCTCACACACACTCACACACACACACAGAGCACACCCTGCACAGATGGTCAAGCTGCCCACAGAGTTCCTGTAAGCCTCAGAAGCTGCCTAAAAATCACTGAGCTGCACACAACCTGAATGAGGCCAGCAGACCCTACCTAGGGGTCCGAGCCGTGTGCTTTGACCTGTGTGTTTGCAGACAAGTTGTATCAGCTGTGCCTGTGCTGTAACAGTTCGTTTTGAAATTATCTATTTGAAACAGACCACTTGAAATAGAAGAGACCCCACTTAAATTTTTTTAACTGATAACTTACCGGTGCTAAGTAAGCCAATTTAATCAAAGACTTGACTTGTTAGCTGCTTATTTCTTTGGCTTGTCGAACATTTAATTTAATTTGACAAAGAGATTCTTTTGAGGAATGGAGGTGACTTGGTTTTGTTGAGACAGGCAATAATATATAAATCACTGATTTCTGATTAATCTGTGTCAAATAGATTAATTGCATCATGACTGGTAGAAGGCTTCAAGAAAAAACCTTAGGTTTTGTCAAGTGAAATCATTAGGTTTTGTCAAGTCAAGCACCTGACCTGGGCATCTGCCCACCATTATGGAAGGCAGAGATTCTTTCAGATACAGACAGTGGAACATAAAATATTCAAGTGCTATAAAAGAACAATATTAAAGGACATTATATCCCATCATCTGCATAGTTCATGCTGTTTTATCAAATTCATACACACAAAATAATCAGCTAGTATATCATCTCATTAGTGACTATTGTTTTCTTGAATGTATATACTAAATAAAGTCTTCTTTGCCACATACAAGCCACAATTTATTCAGTGATTTTTGATACACCATGAAGCCTAAACATTAGGCAAATAGAATATAATGTATACATTATAATGAGCAAAATTTATATCATATTCATTCATACAATAGTTTGAAAAACGGGGATATTTTGGCTCATATAAGTGTCCACAGATTTTCTCTATAACTTTGTGCTTGAACATGTCTGTCTGTGAACTGTGACCCAGTAACTCCTTGTAGTCCAGTATCTTCTGATACAGGAAAGGCAACTGGACTCCCATGCAACTGGGTTTCGTGAGTTGTTGCTGATGGAAAATACATCAGCAACATTCACGCATCAGCAATAATCACTCCATTTTCTCTCATAAACACTAAACTCTTCAATGTATACAGTGCTTCCAGCTTTCTACTTGGCAAAGTGCAACTTCTGTTTGTATTTTCTGCTT
The DNA here is from genome assembly GCA_013390105.1 of Tichodroma muraria. Classification (NCBI taxonomy): domain Eukaryota; kingdom Metazoa; phylum Chordata; class Aves; order Passeriformes; family Sittidae; genus Tichodroma; species Tichodroma muraria. Next base: position 10,294 of record WAAG01041334.1, read on the forward strand.
GATGCCTTGGGCGTACATGAACCTTAGGCTTTTCCATAGTCGTCTTTTGAAAGATCTTTGCTACAAACAAAACTAAACCTCTAAAAACTGTTACACCTTAATTTTTAAGAACTTTCTGAAAGTAGTTTTTTCTTCTCTGACTGGCTTCTCATTTTAAACTGCAGGTCTTGGAGAGCAGTCAAGCCAATAAAAGACATTTAAAATACCTTCCATTTTCTTCCCATCACTCGCTAAGACTTTTCGTTAAATAACAATGAGTAAAGAAAAGTGTTAAGCCACTCTTAACTGTCAGGCTAAAATATGCAACAGGGGAGCCTTTGCTTTCAATAACTGTGGAGGAGAAGCAAGCTGATGAAGGAAATTATCATTTGGCTCATGACAGCATGGGAGGAAGTAATCTGAAAGTTGGGAAGGAAAGAAGGAGTGCAAAGTGATGTTTATGTAATCAGAATAACACCAGATAAGGAAAGGAAACAGACTGGTTTAGTACAGATGTCTGTGGAGAGAAGAAGGTAGAGAAACCAGAAAGGACAGGGTGGGGAAGGAAGAGGGATTTCTGGAATCAAAGCTAAGCAATAGCTCTGCAGGGTTATTTCTGGAGCTGATCAGCATAAGAGGAAAAGCAGCATGAGGCACCTCTGAAGTGAGAAGAAAGGAGGTTGGTGTTTTCCATCTACCTTCCAGAAAATGAATGAACTGTACAGGAGGAAATACAATGCAGAGAAACATATAATGAAAGGATCATATCTGGAGCTGAGCAGAGGATTCAGTGGGAATAGAACCACTACACTTGATGAAGAAAGAAAGAATTTCATTATGTACTAATGCTTCTTACTCATAAAAATTTTACTGTGTTAACTATATTGTTGTTAACAAAGCAGTACAATTTCCTCTGCTCCTGGTAGGCCAGAGTGTTTGTGTTATATAACAAAAAGGTGCTTTTACCCATACACTTATTTATCTTTCTTCTGGGCCTAAGGAATTAATGCTGTAATTTGTATTACTATAGCTGCTGTCTATGCTAAGATGGTCATATCAGGGTCATATATATTTTGATATTAATGTACATATTGCATTACATCCCATGTAGCACAAATACACATTAGATACCCACTGAACCAGTACTGCTAGACTAGAAGAAAATACATGAAAAAGAACAGGGCAAAAAGATATCTCTGGGGAAAACCTCCACTATGTGATCTTAAATAGATTCATTATTCAAATCCGTGGATATCACTAAGAATGAATATGTCACTGTGTTTTGAGAATTTGTTGGTTAACTGAAAGTTGGGATCACCTGTTTTGCAGTAATATCTTGCAAGTTCACCCTGGTAACTGGAAATCCCTTCAGGTATTAAAGGAAGAATCTAAATAATGGAGATGAGGGGAAAAAAGACCAGAAAGTAGTCTTTACAATAATGTAATTTAGTTCAATCGTTTATGATAATACTATTAAAATCTATCACGGTGTGTGAAGAATAAAATAAGTCTTAGCAGGACAAGACCTTGCTGGGTCTTGGGGTTGTTAAATATCTCCCAAGGTTAGCCAGGTCCTGTAGTTTTTTGCAAGGGACTTAATCTTGTGGGTAGAATCTTGTGCTTCTAAACCTGGCCCTTGGGCCTGATTCTCTTATGCTTCGAAATAAACCCAACGAGATCAGGATAGCTGAATGTTACGCAGTCTTCATGTTATTTCAAAAGACTACAGAGTAGTAACAGTGTAGCAGCCAGCTACTTTACAGGTCTAAAACAAAGTTTGTACAGCTCTTCCCCTTTATTGTACCAAGAAATTGAGGCAAGAAGGACACGTGAATTGCAGATGCCTGTAGAAGAGATGGTTGTCAAAAACAATATTAGGGCTGACTCCTGTGCCTGTGCAAACACTATTAGACCACACCTTAATGAGATGAATTATTAATACAAAAGCTGCACGGGAAATTAATTTCTGCTGCCTCTCACCAAAACCAGCTGTTCAGACTTGAATGTGTCACAATTGCACAACATAAATTTTGCCTTAAGGATACAGTTACTCAACAAAATGGATTTTTCATGATGTCCTTCCTAATAGTATCCTCATCCTTCCTCTGTCATTCCCATTTCCCTTTTTACCACTGTGTTTCAACTTTTGGTTCAGCCTTCTGGAAGGTACTGAATGATGGGAGTCCTGTATTTGTGTGGTGCACCAGCATCAGCAGTGGCAAGGCAGGCTCCTCTGGGGAGCCTTGCCAATCTACCCTGGATAAGATAGAAAAAAAATTACTTTACATGACAAACATCTAAAATGACAAGCATCAAACCCTAGCACACTCCAGATGAAATCAATGTTAAGTTACCCATCTCTGGTAAAATATCCAGATGAAAGTAGTTCCAAAAAGGCTGGGAAATTTTCTGTTTCCTTACAGAACCTGCTGATGACTACTAGCAGAGGTTGCTTGCTGACCAGTTCTATTATTACACATCTGTAAGATGCATAAACAGTTTATCCTGCTGTACTGTGTTCCCAGACTCCCTCCCACTCCTCTATTCACTACCCACAGAGTGCCTAAGATCCAGATGGTGAGTTCTTTGGCTTAGAACTTGTACAATTTTTTACAAAATCCTGTTTCCTAACTGGCATCCTTAGCATTACCACAATAAAACCAATAAATAGTAATCACAAAAAAAGAAGGATGGAAGGTGGGTGAAGACATGACTAATTACCTAAACAATACTTGGACCACAAGCCACAGGCAACATAAGAGCTTGGGGAAGAGCAAGTGGGTGGAGAGTTACCTGAACAACAGAGGGTTGGGCAGGTAAAGAATAGATATTGCAAGACAAAACTGAGAGTCTTTATTTTGATAGCATCATGGAATTTATAAATTAAGGGATGACAGCTGTAGATTAAGCACGGCACAGGTTGCTTTACTCTCTCTGTGTGTGCAGCCTGGCTTGGCACTGTCACACAGACTCATGAGAAAAAAAGATTAGTTGAAATGGTGGTATAACAAGCTGGGAGATGTGAGAAGCAGAAGTTCCCAAACGAGGTTTGCAGAAGGACCACGTGCTGTCCCATGGCAGCTGCAGCAACAAGCCTTGCCTCCCCTTCCCATGAGGAAGGACATGCTTCCATCTCAGGGCTGGGCTTACACGTAGGTGGAGAAGAGGCATGCACTTATCCAGGTTGTAGCAATGGTTAAACAACTCCTCACCTTTCCCTGGAAAAATGCAAGAAACTGAGCCTTGTTTGCCTTAATGTTTATTTTACTTAATTTTCATACCACTCATTGTGTGTATATCACTTGGAAACACTTAGGCCAAAAGATGATACAACAGTGACAGACTGAATTTTATTTTAATTTTTATTTATGAACTGGGAGCATAGATACAGTTGCTCCTGAAATGAAAGAGCACTTCTTTGCCCAGTGGGTAATGAATTTCCGGAATTCGTTGCTACAGGAGGTTGGGAAAGCAGGCTATTAGCAGGCATAAAAAGGGATTAGACAAGATTTGTGAACAATGCCTCTATTAACAGATAATAAAAGGAATGGGCAGTTCCAATGTCTGTGAGCTTAGGAGACTGGACCAGAGGAAGAGGCCAGGTATGAGTGCTCTCCCTGAAAAGCATGTCCTATGTTCTCAGGCTTTGCTGCCTGGATCTGCCTGCCTCATCTCTGTTAATGTTGTGCTGGGAGTGTGGGGCACTTTCCAGGCTCTGCTGGGGCCTGAAAACAAAAACCTGTGACTCAGCCAGGGCAGATGGCCAGCACCCACGCAGCCACCCCAGTGCCATCATTGGCACTGGGCAGCAATAGCACCTGCAGAACATTTCTCAATGCTCTGATGGGGTAAGCCCTAAGTGGTGCTGCTCTCAAAGAGGGCCAGAAACCAGCACGGTGGAGTTGAAAAGCAGTTATAAAGAACGAAAAGGACCTGTCTTTAAGAAACCACTCACTGAGGATCAGAAAAATATAGATGGAGGGAGACAGAAAATTCTGTTAATACAGTATGAGTTCGGTAATTGTTTGGGATAGCATCAAAGGGGCTCACTCTGAAAAAGTGAATAAGAGCAGGTATTCCTTTATTTCAGTGGACCCACTAAAAGGAAGAGTGAACATCAAACTAGACATGTCTTTTCAGCTGTCTCTTTTTCCGGCTGAAGGCTCTAAATCCATTTGATTCTGCTTATACCATTTTTGAGTAGTTCTACTTCCCTTTTCTGGATTCTTCCAATTCTGTTACCTCCTGCCTGAAATCAGGAGACTGGACTGGAGCTACAGGCATGTTAGGCTGCACCATGGATTCTTACCCTAGCACAAGGATGTTCTCTGTTTTTCCCATTTTGTTTGCAAGTCCTGAGGCTATGTTTGTCTGATTGACCAGCACTGAGCTGGCATTTGTTATTCACCATCTAACTTCCTCCTGTATGGTAATAGTGAAATCTTTTTTTGTTTTGTTTTCCCTGTAAAATGAAAGATCATTTTCTCCTCTGTCTTTGTGCTCTGAATTTCATTTACCACTCTTTATCACTGAGACATTCTGTATTAGGATACAGATATTTTCTGTACTAGATATACTAGATATTTTCATAACAAAGTTATTATCTCATTGTCTGGCTTTTCATGGAAAATGTAGATCTTAGCAAATATTCTTCTGAGGCTCAGATAATCAAAGCACTGATGAAATTAAGGTTGTTTATAGAAAAACATGAGGAATGAGGAAGACCTGAGAGATGTGATAGACTGGTACAAGGAAAAATACTTAAATTATCTGTGTGTGTGTGTGTGTGTGTGTGTGTGTGTGTATCCCTGGTTACATAATAGCCACAGAGCACATAACTAAAGAACAGAAATACCTGGAGGGAATGAACGAATGATGACTTACGGAGGAAGAGACTGTGATTGAGAATACAGAAGGGAACATAGAGGATCTCAGGAATGAAGGTCATTGCAGTGATCTATGTACATTACATCCAAGAAAAACTCCTTAGGAAAGTAAGAAATCCCTCACTGCTGGGACACTGTAAATACCACTGGCAAAAAAGGACCAGGAGCAACATCATTGTCCAACCAGAAATGCACTGTGACCTTATTTGTATCTCTGGGCCCATGGACAATGACTAATCAACACAAGAAAGAATTATGGTTTGCTTTATGCTTTTTCTTCAGCGTTTTCTGTTCTTTGAGTGAAGTCCTACTGTAACAAATGTGGCAGTGTAATGAAAAAAGAATTCCCTCACGACCATTGAATAGTAATATAGTAGAGAAAAGAGCACCACCTAGTGCTAAGTGCTGTTTCTTGATGCTGAGGTGTCTCCACACACTCTTACCTTCTGGATGTCTTCATTTCAGTGTTTTCCCGCAGTTTACCCATCCAGAGAGGATTTAATCCTTAGCATCAAGGAGTATCCAGCTCCTGATAAGAGTAGCTGGCTCATCAAGAGCTCAACATCTCTTAGAGTCTTGTGCACACTAAGATAATGCCCTAGGCACCTAGTTAACATAATTTTGGTTATTTGTCTGATTAATTCGGGCTGGAATCTACTACCCTTACTCACCCAATGGAGTCTGGGCTCCACAGATAAGTCTCTCTGCTTTCACTCCAGTGAAAATTAATCAACACTTGTGGGAAGGCTTAAGGTACCAGAAGACCAGTCTTCTAATGCTTGCACTTATAAAGACAAGAATTCATTGCATTTACAGTCTGATCCTACACTCACATCAAATTTTCAAGCTTTTCTTGGATATGTGAAAGTTGTTTCTGTTCTTTGTTTGTTTGTTTGTTGTGGTTTTTTTCCTGTTTGATTTGAGGTTGTTTGTTTGTTTGTTTTTATTAAAATATCCAGGAAATCTTCAGAAAAAACATTGTTTTACATGTGAGTTGCCCTCATTATCATGATGATAGATCATATGCAACCTTAATTATTTTTTAAGCATTTATAGTTAAAATCTATTATTTTTTTTTCTTCTGATTATCAATCCTCATTATGCTAGTGTTCTTATTTTTGGTCTTCAAAGCCTTCCACTTTGTATCACAGCACTGAGTTTTCTGTCATAATGTAATTAAAATTTCAAAAGAAGACAAGAAGCAGGTAAATCAGCTTAGAATGATTCTGCATCAGCTATCACTATGTATTATTTAAATAGCTCCAGACTTGAAGATACATGTAGCATTGGTTATGTGAGTTAATTTACATACAGGTGTCTATAGTAAAATGCCATTTAAATGTCTTACACCATTAAAATTTGTGATCTTCAGTGACACCTATGGCCAGATTAAATTTCTGTAATAATGGAGTTATTTATTCTTCCCTTGAAATTATGCAGCATTCACCACCATTTTAACAGGGAGATAATCAAACTCAGCTATTCAAATTCCTTCCACATCCTCTGATTTGCAAAGCATAGTTTAGCCCATAGAGCTTTTTATTTGTCCTTTATAGTCCTACATTTTTATCCTATCAGGCAAACTTCACCAAGTGTAGTCTTTATCTGAAAAGAAATGCTCTGTGACACCTAGAGCTCTTTCTGCCATATTGTGTGTATAGTCTCACAGCTGCAAATATTGCCACCCACTAATAATCATTTCGTATTTTAATTTCTAAAATATCAGATGATTGGTTTGGATGTTTTTCTTTATAGGAATGTTTCGTTGTTTTGTGGGGGTTTATTTAGTTTATAGGATCTTGGTTTATTCTTACATATTTTTGTCCTTTACCAAGAGAAAACAGCAGAATTTGTCTGTATGAGTATGCGTGTGTGTATATATATACACATATATACACACACATATAACACTTTGGAAGAGGCAGGCATTTTGCATTTTTTCTGTAGTAACAATTGTGGGGAGCATGGGAGAGTCTGTGGGGAGTATCTCATTGCACATGGGTTTAATTCTGTCACCACACTCAGCAATAGAACTTAACATCTATTCATAGCTACACTACTGGCACAGTAATTAACTAATTAGCAGGGACTAATTGTTAAAAATATGGTATTGCAACTACAGTGAATTAAATAGCCTGTGCACTTCTAACTGGGAGAGTTATGAGCTCATACTTCTTCTCCTCAGGAAGTAAACTCCTGAGAAATGAAACCAAACTCAGCAGTTCAAAGCAAAATTATACTTTGCTATGAGTAAACCAGGAGCAATAAGAGACTCTGGCAACTGCATGAAGTTCAGGTTTATGGCCCCATGCAAGGAGTGTGTACGTTACATTAAGATATTAATGACATCCAGTAGCAGTTAAGATCCCTGATGTCACCAAGGGCCTGCTGCTCTGCCCTCCCCAGTCTGGCACCTTGGCTTTTTGTTTTAGAGGAAGCAGAGGTCATCAATCCTACCCTTCAAACTGAGTGGTGCTGGACTCACTTTACACCAGTGCAAGGAGAGGGCAAGCCCTGCTCCACTGTGTCTGTCAGCTGTTCAAGCTTCCTTCCCCTGTTTGTTCCGCGGGGTCTAGGGAAGGAAAAAAGTATACCTGTGTTAATGCCAACTTGGGAGAGTTAGTTACTCCCTAGGGACTTCTTTCTTTTCCCACACAGCATGCCCACTGTCAGGAAAGTTTGGCAAGGGTGAGGCTAGTTGCAAGAAGCCAGAGTGCGGCTGTGCTGTGATGATAGCTTTTGCAGGAGCAAATAAATGACACCTATTTAAAAATTGTTACAGACCAAAGATTTTTTTCCCAGACTGTCTATTTGTTCCCAGTTCTGGTTTTGTTCTGTGTTTTCAGCGAGCATATAATTACCATGAATTATATAGCAGAACAGGGTGTGTATAAGGCACACCTTGAACAAGCAGGTTCTCATTGGCTTGAGCAATGGCTTGAGAGGTGTTGTTTCCCAAGTACAGCTTACAAACCCACGGTCTGGGAGGCCTCTGCCGAAAACTGTTTCGTTTTAAAACTTTAAAAAGTGACATACCGTACCTCCTGCAATGACAGGGCACTCTGTAGCTCTTGGATTAACTAACTATAGCCTCTCCTTATAGCAAACATGGAAACATTAAAGATCACAGACTAAAATTATATTAAAGCAGAAGCAGATACTGACTGTCAATCATTTTTAGAAGATGTCTAATAAATCCTTCTTTTTATGTTTGGGCAGGGTAAAGTAACCATCTTGCAGATTTCATCACCATATTTCAGTTTAGTCCCAAGATTATTCATAGAATGGTTTGGTTTTGAAGGAACTTTATAGATCATCTCGTTTCAACCCTCCTGCCGTGGGCAGGGACACCTTACACTAGATCAGGTTTCTCAGGCCCCCATCCAACCTGGCTTTGAACACTCCCAGGGCACCAAGATGAGACTGACTAATCTGTAGTTTCTGACATCTTTCTTTTTCCCTTTTTTAGAAACGGGGGTTATGTTTCCCCTTTTTTAGTCAGCGGCAACTTCACTGGACCACCACAACTTCTCAAATATGATGTATATTGGCTTATCCACTCCCTCCAACTCAGGACCCACAGATAGATCTCATCAGGTTCCATGGACTTGTGCACCTTCAGGTTCCTTAGGTGGCCTGAAACCTGATCTTTTCCAACAATGGGCAGTTCTTCATTCTCCCAGTCCTGCTGACTTCCTATTTGCATCACTCCTGGGTTTGGAGGAAGTGACCTTTGAATATTTACCACCTTTCTGAAGCTTCTCTTCCCCCCAGGACTTTCTCCCATGGCACTCTAACAAACAGATCCCTGATTAGTCCAAAATCTGCTCTGCTGAAGTCCAGGGTATTGAGCCAGCTGTGCACCCTAATCACCATCCTGAGGATCTCAAACTCCACCACTTCACGGTCACTGCAGCTCAGGCTGCCCTGGAGATTCACATTCCCCACCAGATCCTGCTTGTTGGTGAGAACAAGGCCCAGCATAGAACCTCTCCTTGTTGGCTCCCCTCTCTCTTCCAGGAGTTACCATCAATGCATTCCAGGAATCTCCTGGATTGTTTATGCTCTGTTATGTTGTCCTTCCAACAGATATTGGGGTGGATGAAGTCCCCAATGAACACCAGGACTTCTGAATGTGACAACACCCATAGAGGAGCTCGTGTGCTTCCTGGCCTGGCAGCTGTAGCAGACCCCCACTAAAATGTCACCTCTCCCTGCCCTCCCTTCAGTCCTGACCCACGGGCTCTCATCTGGCTCCTCTTTCCCCCCAGGCTTTGCTCCAAGCACTCCAGCTGGTCCTTGGTAACACCCTGCCCTCGTCTCTCCTGCCTGTCCTTCCTAAAGAGCCGTGTCCTTCCATTCCAGCACTCCTGTCACAGCAGCCATCCCAGGACACAGGATCACAGCCCTGCAGGTGTGCGCACGTCTCTGCCTCCCCTGCTTATCCCCGGCACTGCCGTGTGCGCTTGCACAGGGGCAGGGAACTCGGGGCCCCAGCGAAACCAGCTCTGGCAGGAGTGTCTGAAATTCCTTTGTTCTGCCTTTCAGGTGCTCTCCTGCTGACCTGTGATTACACTCCAATGTCTGGGCATCTCTTGCTTTCCCTGGCATCCAGCTGGTAGGACTGGAAAGGACTGAGGCTTCCCTCCCCTGGCACCTTTACTTTAAAGCTCTCTTCACCAGCTGGGCAAGCCCTTGACCAAAGACACTCTTCCCTTTCTCTGACAGATGGACCCCATCGACTGTCCAGGTTTCTCAGAGTGGGACCTGTGGTCTAAGCAGCCAAGCCCTGGCTGTGGCTCCAGTTCTGTAACCATTTATTGAGTCACCAGGTTTGACTGTCCCTTTCAAACCCCTTCTCTCTGGCCAGGAGAACTGATGAAAAAATAACTGCTTCCCACAGTCCCTCACTCTCCCGGCTCTGTAGTCCTTGATAACTCTTGTTACAGCATGAACTTGATACCCCTGTTACTCATTCTGTTACAGAAGCCTTTCATGAAGGCATCCTGAAGGCTTCAACATGCAAGGTGATTTAAAAAAAAATATCAAAGACTAAAGAAAAGAGCAAATCGTTGTCAGACAAGCACACGGATAGATGGAGCTCACCTGCCTGAAAATCAGTGCTGCTGCTCCAGTCAAAAGAGGCAACTGATTACCATTATAGGCACAGGACAAATACATAGGAAACATTTGTTGATATTTCTTCCTATTTACTTTTTTCTGCAAAGGTCTGGTCAGTCTAATTCCTCAGTTAAGTTGATACAGCAGCAATTAGAATTTTTTTCTGGGAACTTGTTATGGGTACCTTCCATGCTCCTCACTGACAAAGTAAAATGCAATAAACCCAACCTGCTACCTGAATGGCGGTTAGCTCAGGTGCTAGATGGGGGCAGGACACAAAGAAGCTCCCAGAGTATTACAGAGTATTTCAACACTAGTCCCTTTCATAGAGCTAAAGTTTTTAGACTGAAGACCAAAAGACAGTCTCTGTGCTCTGAATTTCTCAATTTACCTGGTAAAACAATGACCATATTTTGTTGCTTGACAAACTATGGGACAAAGTTCTAACTCACTTCCTTTTCGTTCAAGCATGAAGTGCATGATGTACATGCAGGCCTGTGACATGTGTACATGGCTTCCTGTCACAAGATACCCTCAGACCAAAACCCCCAGTGATACTCAGAAGGGACCGAAGTTTTCCGGTGCCCTTGGTGAGGTGCTCCTTGGTTGTACAGCAGATGAGTGGTGCTGGCAGCCTGTGCTTTGCCATGTGATTACCAATGATAATTACCAATAAATAATCCCTTCACATACCAAAGTCCAAGCCACATTGTGAATAACTGGGGTTACAGTAAACTACACCTGAGGGCAAATTTTTATATAATTGTCCACTATGGGTACATGTTCACACAGCTTCCAAACTGTCTTTCAATTAAGCTAAACCACTCCAACATGTGGCAGCTCATTCACCTGGCAAACCCTGTCGAGACCCACAGAAAGTTGGGTCAGAATTTGAGTTAAAATCAAAGGAACTGATGTAATGCTACTTTTAAGAGACAATTCCTACCTCCCATTGGCTAGGCAGTGATGTGTGCAGCCATGTCATTAGAAAGACAGAATTTGTCATTAAAGCCTTTGTGCTGCCTTTTTCCTCTAAACCCTAAGTTAGGAGGCAGCAAGAATAATCAGTGAGTTGTTCTTAAGGCCCATAAGCCCAGAATCCTTCTACATAATAATACAACTCAATATTCATCACTATCTAATTTGCCATTCAGTCTTTAGGGTAACTGCATGTATTTCTCCAGAATGCTCAATAAAATATTCTTAATCATACAGGCTTTCCTGTGTATTTTCTAACTGAACTACTACTTACAGTATTTCTTTTTAACCTGTGGGTCATGTTCTTTGAAATGAATCTGAACTTTAACCTGTTACTGTCATCAGCCACCTGCTGAGCTATCTTCTATTACTCAACAAGTTTTTGTGGAGAAAATACTGTGACTTATGTACTATAGTACAACCCTCTATTTAGTTACACATAAAATCTTGTGAAATTTTTTCTGGGAAGACTAAAATTTTCCTGGCTTGACTCTGTTTAAAGGTATACTCATAAAAATAAAAAAAATAACATAATCTTGTTTTGTTTTGTTATATGGCATAAAGACAAAGTTATTTTTTAAAATTTTGTAGTTGGGCTATATCTTGTCATGTTCTCTTGTCATTAAGTGTTTCAAAGGTGTGATGTTTTTTGTAAAGGCCAAACTCCTGAACACTCATGGTTATGCAAGAGTAAAATCTTTCCAGATTAATAGGAAAGTATCCAGGACTCATATTCACAAAGAAAATACGGAAACTCAGATTAGCCAGATATTGAAGGCTTGTAAGTCAGAAATATTAAGAAAACAACAATCCAGTATTTGTTGTTTTCTAAAAATATCGCTATTTTTAAGAAAAACTTCTCAAGGTGTGGCATTAGCAAACACGAAACCTTGCTCCATTTTTCTTCATGGAAGTATCAGAAGTGTTTGAACTCTGCATTGGAAACAGATTGTGCAAGCCATCCCCAGCACGTAGAACCTAGTTTTGAAGCATGAAGAAACAGGTTTTGTACCACCAGGGGAATGGTACTGAAATATCTTTAGGTAAGAACAGGCGGGGAAACATTTCACCATGCTCTGTAACTCGCGGGTCCAGCTGTTAGTGGCACGTGCAGCAGCACTCGTAAGAACACCTATTCCCCACATTTATTTACACAACACGTGTGGCATGCCATGAGAGTCATATTAAGGCAGCATCCGTTGGAAGCAGAGGAAGAACTATGCAGAAAAGGCAAAAAGCACCATAAAACTTTGTCCACATATTTCCCAGGCTGCAGCAGGCAGCAGGTTTGAAACATTCCAGTCTTGCCGTCGTGTTCAGGATACAATTGATAATCACCAGGAAACACACCTAAAGATACGCACGGGTGTAAGTCCGTGCTGGCAACATTGAGTGGTGCTGCATCCGCACCAGGCACACCACTCTATAGCTCTCACAAATCTTGATTACAGTGGAAATGAAGAGTAATTTCACATTCATGTGGGCTGGTTGGCAATCCACTATCATGCACTCAACAGCCTCCATGCACTGCTTTCTGTCCCACTCACACAATAGTCACCAGTTCTGCTTTCTACTCCGGAGTCCCCTCCTCTGGGCGATGAGGAGCTGGCTGCTGTGGGTACTTGTGTCAGCACATGCCACAGAGCACTAGATGGCCCTTGCAGTCTGTCCCTGTGCCCCACACACTCGTCATGTTTATCACTGGACCCAGTGGGTGGCCTGGGACGAGTGTCTTCCTGCACAACAGGAGGACATCTGCTGGAACATGCAGATGTTCAGACAGAGAAACCATAGTATGCCAGAAAGGCTTTGCCGTGGCCATGGCTGGATGTGGCCAGAGGTTCCCAAAGGCATCTGGGTGTCCCATAAGGACCAGGTTCAAAGGAGTTCTACAAATGGGTTAAAAAAGAAGCATTAAAATTTTCTTGGCCCATACAATATTGGCTGAAGAGGTTGAAAGGAGCCCAGCTCTAATGATTCACTAAAGGTGGGCAGCAACTCTCGTGACTGTGGGCAAGCTCTTCTGGAGTGGGAATGAAGGCTCTCTGCCATGGAAAGCGTGGTTTTCCAGCTGTTCCACCTAACCCTGTCAGATGGTAAGGGATGGGTCCTTGGCTGGCAGTCCCACCCCACTGCTCTAGCTGGGGAGTGGCTCCTTCATCTCATTCTTGGTTGACTTCATGGCAGCCCTTGCACAATCCCTGGAACTACTGCCAGGCATCTTTGTTATGAGAACACCCCCAGAGCTCTTATGTACTCAGTTTGAAACAGACTTCAAAGATGTGCTGCTTCTAGTCTTCAAAAGAAAGTTCTACTGCCCCCAGAGGGGAAGCATTCCCTGGCTTCCCTCTTCCCCAGCTTTCCCTTTCCTCCACCACACTGCTGGCTTTTAGCTCCACTGAAGTGCAGCTGCCCTTGCAGCCTCTGAGCCTTTAGCCTCACCCCATCAGCATGAGATAGGAGTAATGTTTCCTCCTTCCCCACTCACTTCCCCCAGCACAGGGCCTTAGGCAGAGCAGCAGGGTACATTGGAAGGTGTCCAGGAGCCCTGCAGAAGGACACCCCGGCATTGCTGCTGGCCTCGGCCCCACTCCTTCACTGGGGCCAGAAGAACGTGGTGTTTGGGGAAGCCAGGCTGCCAGCTCTGCTTCCAAAACAGCACAAATGCTTAAGCTGGAACAGATCAGAGGAACTAACGTGTTTTCTCAGCAAAGCCAATTCTCACCCTTTTTATCACAAATCTTCTAAGAGCTGTGTTTCACCCTGCCCTGGGAATTCCAGTTTTGTGGAGGTAAATAAAGGAGAAATACGCACAGATTTTTATTTTTTTAAGAAAATAAATAAAAAAGAACTTATTTTTAGTTTCACAGCCAGAGAATAAAGCTTGAAAATACGAACCACAGGCAGTGCCAAATGCAAAGCAGTGCCGTGGGTGTGTGTGCTGGGTAGGTACTGCCTGTGCTGTGTGGCAGCTCCCTGTTCTGGGACCTTCACCAGCACCCCTCCTTGAGAAAGACATACCAGGGTGTAAACAGTTGTGCTCAAAACTCAGTGAATAAACAGAACCACAAGCACAAGAGGAAAAAACCTAAAATTCCAAAATTTCCAAAATACATGACCTTCCCTTATTTCACCTTGGAAGGACAGTGTCAGGAGCATGTCCCTCTGTCTCTTGTCTTCAAACTCTGTGGTCTGTCAACAGACAGACAGTGTCAGTGATCTCTGCAGTGGAAACCTGTCTGAAAGAGAGCTCTGACAGTCTCAGATCTGCTCTCTCTGGAAGCTTTTCTGGGCTAACCTCTTCAAAGTGCAGGAGGGACACACCATCTGCCTGCTGGATCAGAGGAAGAGTGTATGAGATTTAATTAAGATGATTTTGCCCTCCAGTCAGGCTGTTTAAAAATTAATTTTAGTTCTCTTACCTCTTCCATTAAACTCGTAAGCTAGAGAGAGCAATGCACCCTGAAATATTGATTATGCCTCTCAGATGGCAGTGACCTACATTCATGGGTGCTCAGCCCACAAGCTGAACCCCAGGACTGTTGCTGTCCCACCACTCTGCAGACTGGAGGAATGATCAAGGTGCTGGTTTGGATTAGAGACAGAGCTTGACATTAATCCTTTGCTTTCTTTTAAATGCACCATGATTCATTATGTCAGGCAGAATCCCATATCAGGTGCATTAGGAAAGCTTTGTGAGAGACAAGCTGAGGTTGTTTGATCAAAGCTATGCCCTAGGCAACATGAGAGTTCTTCCCAGCCTACTACAGCTGGTTTCTGTAAAGGCAGACAGCACCGGTTTGAATGCTGGATTCAACTGGAAGGAAACTTAGATGTGTTTCATTTTCTTCCCAATTTTTTTCCCCCCTCAGCTTATCAGTCATGTCAGTCCTACTAAACTAGGAATAACTAAAGGCCAAATTCAATTCATCTTTGATTTGCACCTGCAAAGCTTACATCATCCTCACTGCAGGCTTCCTAAGTGTGGCAGATGAGTATTCAGCTAGGACAATGTCAGCCTGGAAGAGATAAAGTCATGAAACTATTGGGAAATGCTTTGGTTACTGAGCCTTGCCCACAGCAGTGCTGCTCCAATTAAGTAATGTAGTGTGCAAAAGACGCACCCTACATCTAATGCACACTATTAATGCAGTGGGGAAAAGAATTTGGGAAGGAATTTAGGATTTGTGAATAATTTTGACTTCAAATCTCACCAATTAAATATGCAGTGTATTGCATAGTCAGTCACTCCCAAGAGCAACTAAGCACCTTAAAATTATATTCATATAAAACGAAATTGTTAAGTGCCTTCACAATGTTAGGGGCATGAATCCAGTCACTATTTTATGCCTTATGCCTGAAAGTAAATTTCTTAGCCCACTAATGGCCAAAAGAGTTGCACATGTCATCATTGGAACTCACTACCAATAATCTTTACAGGAAATTACTGTAAAGGAAGCAAGCCTGGATTGGGAGCAAATCTTGGCAATGCTATGCTGATAGGAGTCTGCAAACTCAGCACTAATGTGGGTTCTTTCAAGTTCCTCTCTAATAATCTAATCAGTGCCATTAAGGAAACCTTTTCAGAACAGCTGAGTGATTGCTGACTGGTGACTCCAAGCTTTACAGTTCAAACATTTGCTTTGTTTAGTTTCCCTGACATGCTCTGTGTTTCACCAGCAACAAATTTGGCTCTACTGCTCAACATGGTGTTCAACTCAGCATCACTTTTCATTCCTGCCAGAAGCCCACAAGACTGGAGCTCTAGCAGCACTTTCCAAACAGCATTCCTGAGGCTTAGCATTACAGGTGGAACAGGAAACCTGAGCCTGTAAGACAAAAGAGACAATACACAAAAGCTTGTGTATTTGTGCCTGAATCTGCTGCTCAGTCAGCTGCAGGACCATCCGATTGAGTTAAAGCAAGATGGAAGATGAAGAACTCTCCCAGGTCTGGAGTAATCCTGAATGCTCATGGAGTGCATTTCTGGTGAAACTCTCAGCCTGAAAGCTCTCCATGGCACGCAGCAGAGTTCTTACCTGAGCCACTGTGGGTGAGGACTCATCTTCAAGGGCAACAAAGCAAATAGTTTCTGCTCACACACGCCTCATTCTTCAGGAGAGCGTGTAGCCATGCCTCTTCTGCCTCTACCCACAAGAAATAAAAAAAAAACCCTTGAAAAGATTGTGACAGTCAGATAGGATTAAAGCACGAGCCCAGATAGATTACAGCCAGTCTAAGACCTGTTTGGGCAGGTGGGTGCAGACAGCAGAGGTCTGCTGGCCATGGTCTGCGCTGGTGTGGCAGGAGCCTGTCCTGATCTGGAGGCAGTCCAACACTGCATTTCATGCAGCCCAGCATCGTGTTCTGCCTGGCACTGGGTAATGCAGGGCAGCTCCTGAGGGAAGAAGTGAGTGCCTTTCAGGGTGGGCAATGCTGACTAAATGTGCTTTCATGGGTGCTGGGGCAGGACAGCTCGGGTCTGTCTGTATTTGCTCACAACAAAGGCAGAAAAAGAGCCGGAGAGACTCGTCCTTCGTGGCTCCAGGTCTTCAGTCCTTTCCTCCCAAGCTCACAGTAGCTCTTTTGTGCAGCAGAGCTCAGCAGGGTGGCTGTGTTGTCCATGAAAATACAGGGTGCTGCAGTCCTCTTGACTCCAGCAGCACGGGAGTTCCCACTTGCCTGCTGGCCAGGAGGGACTGGTTTGGCACCACTTAACACAAGCCATAAGATGCCATCAAACAACACTCTGTACCAAACAGGCACTTTCTGCTGGAGTACCCCAGCACCCATCGGAAGTAAAACCTGTCCTGGCTTCATTAGAGTCTGAATTTGTCTACTTCCAGCTTCTGCATCTCATTTATGTCTCTTGCAGCAGCATAAGGCTCTGAATTAGCAAAGTAAACACACATCTTCAAGCACAGCTTTAAACAAACTGAACCAAAACACTTTGAACATGGCCTTCCTTATACTCACAGCAGACTAGGCAGGTATTTAGTGATACAGCCCTAAACTATGTCCCAGGTAAGAACATGATTTGGGCCCATCTGGTTTGTCTTTAAGGTGTTCCTGAGAACTCCAAACTCCCCTGGAAATTTGGACAGGCAAAATAGGAGTGGAAGTCAAGAGAGTGAGAAGATTTTTTAGGAAATAATCCTCTTTTGGAGGGGAAGGGGTTGGAAAGGTTAGAGCCCATGCTGGTGCACTAAGCTCTGGTTTCCCAGAGGCACTCAGAGGGGCAGAGGAGCACCTTGATGGTGGCCCACCTTCCACCAGTACAGCTCTGTCCTTGCCCAGTGTCAGAGCAGGGGAGAGCGTCTCAGGAAAACGACAGTGACAGATCAGTGAAGGGAATCAACCTCATTTTTTAGAAACAGATACATTTTAATACCTTTAAAACTGATGTTGCCACTGGTTGTGGTGGTTGGTTGTTTTTTGTTTGGGTTTGGTTTTTTGGTGTTTTTTTCTCTTCCCTGGTTGTTAATTAAATCCTCTGCCAGACAGAAGCAGTTTTCAGCCCATGACTTGAAAGAGGAATTGAACCTCCCTTCCAAAGTCTCTGGAAAGAAGTCCTTTCAAAAGGAAGTGCAGTCGTTCTCCCAGGCCGGATTACCTTGCCTCCACTTTCGTCTTGGCATGAAATACATTAATCCCTCTTTTTTTCACCCATAATAATTTAAGCAAGAGTCTAATAAACAGAGTCCTCATCCTCTGATGCTCAGCACTGAGCCACGTGGCACATACATAAGGGAACATTAGCGATTAGGCAGGAGTTGAATTCTCTGTAACATGATTACAGCATAAAAATAGGCCAGCAAGAGACTGCAACAGCACCTCCTTGTACGCCCATTTTGCACTAGCAAGGATATGGGGATTTTCAGAATTTTGCTTCTGTGGCTGCCATTTCATATTGCTTATAAAGGGATTTTGGTAGAATAGCAGAGCTCAGACAAAGCATGTCATTATTTAAGAACAGATTATATGTATGGGTTACCTAAAATACTCCAAAGGACACTATAAAAGGTAATTGTGTGCTTTTGATGAAAATTGTGGGCTGGGATTAAAAGAGTATTCTTTGCTTTTCACAAGTATGAGCTGTGTAAGTTTTAGACCAACGTGGCTTTGCAGTTGTAAAGCGATGCTGGGAAGTGTTTGCTCAGTGCAGGAATGGCCTGTTACTGTGACTGTACATCTAACAGAAACCAGCTTTACCACTACCAGTTGCTGCACCTTAGTACCTTGCATTAGTACCTTGCCAGCTGCTGCTTTTTAGTTGTGCAGACATTACTCCTTGAGACTTTTTCCCAAAGTGTTTGGATCTATAAAAAAAAAGCAGATGTATTAGACAGGACCCACCACCTTACTCCCTCTCTTCCAGCACTTGCCATCAAAGACACTGGCCCCCGACGTCTCAGCACTGCACCTATCCCAGTGGGGACAGAAAGTGGGACAAAAGAGGGGGAAGCAAGACTTAGTGCAACCCATATAATAAAGATAGAGATCTCCAAACACACCAGCACAGCAAACACCAGCCGATAAAGAAGTATCTATAAACTTGATGTATTTATAGCACACTGTGGCTACAATTGAAGAGAAGAACATTTTAACTGAGAACAAGAATACTGGAATTACTGAAGGCAATTATTTTGGTTGCTTTAAATATTAAATAGATTGGGTTTGCTTCAGTATCATATAATTTAAGGTAAGAATAATTTCCAATTCCCAAAGACTCAAGTCTTTATGAAAAGCTCTATGAATCTGATCTATTTGAAATAAAATTCTAAAATCCAACAAACATGAACTCTCTTTCAAAGACATTTTAATCTAAATAACTTTTATGACTTTTTTTTTTCATGCTAGTGTTGATCAATAAATGAGTGGGTTTGGGTTTTTGTTTGTGTTATCCTAGAAATGCTGTGTAAGAGACAGCTTGTATTTGTATGTTTGATGACAAGAAAACTAATTTACTATTTCACAATTACTTTATTTCCAAGACAGGTTTCATTATTCTCTTTTTCAAACATCTGGCTCCTCCCATGGGCTCTCCTGGATTGTTTTTTTCCCAGAGCTCATCCCAGCCTGGTGTCTCACTGAGAGCCCAGCCCCAAGGCCCAGCTGGCTCCTCAGCCCTGCATCAGCCACCATCACAATCACTTTCTCCCTTCTTTAATTACCTGTTTAAAACCAGATTGTTCAGACACATCAGATTTGCATTGAGTCAGTGCAGTATTTTTGAAAAGTCACTGTTACCCTCTCAGAGATGGTATCACATTAGGTTAAAGACACTAATTTAAAAAATACAAAGCAGGTGCAGCAGAATGAGCTATAATCAGAAATAAGCCATACAGAGACAGCATTAAGATGTTCTTCCAGATATTCCCCACCTAATAGAAAATTTCACCGGTGGGAAGTCTTTGAACACCTCTGACTATTTCCTGAGTCCTTTTAGCTGCCATGATGCAAGTCTTGCTGTTCCCTCTCTTCTGGGAATACCTAACCCTTGTGCAGAGGCTCAGGACTTTGGCACTTCACATCAAAAACACTCCTACAGATGAATGAGCATGTGCCAGTCCTCCTGATGAGAAAGCAGAAATGCTCTCCAAGGAGTGGATACCAAAGCATTTCTTGTCAAAGAGGATGAAACTCTCTCAAAGAAGTGCAACCTCAGCTTCCAGCTCACCTTCTCCACTACCATGATGCCTGGTTTGATGCATGAGCCCCAGGCTGGTCCTACAGCTCACCCAGAGTTCCCCAAAAATTAATTTCTCATTGCTCATGTCCTGGACTTCACTCTCTGCCAGTGCTCTCCCTCTGAGTGGGTACAGTGGCTGCAGGGGAGGCATGGGGAACTGGACTCCAGTCATCCATAGGAATCTAGCTCCCAAGTGACCACCATCTCCACTGCCTCTACAACTGCATAATCCAGGTCTTGTACCACACAGTACCTCACCATCCCCTGGCACACAGCTGGAAAGGGGCTGGACACAAGCCAGCTCTGTGTCAGGGCTGCTAAGGAGCCAACCATTGCCCTCATACTCCCTAAGAAAAAAATCGCTCCTCTGCTAGGCCATTGTGAGCTCTAGCTTTTTGATTATTTGTGGCACTGATGCTCCATGCATAACTGTATCTTACAAAAACCCTAACAACAGCCTTTGGGAGTGATGCTGCTGAGGCACCCGATGTTGCACGCTGACCCCAGCTGGGGCTGGCAGTTCTTGTCACCCTCCTGTCGTCCATCAGTCAGGTACACACCGAAGGGGATGGCATGAAAGATGAGAAAACTCACAGCAGCCTTCGATGCCTGACCTAGGAATGAAATGCTAGTTTTAACCTGAAAACACACAGCATCCACCCCAATGCTTTCCTGCTCCATCACAGAAACAAGGGTTGGGAAAGGACTCCCAGAACACATGCAGGCAGGTCCTGACTGTATGAATGACTTTGTGAATGACTCATAAGGAATACTGTGAACTGAAAGTAAATTCAACATGTTTTATTTGAGGTTGGAATAAATTACAACTGTAAAGCATATTTTATTGCTTTATAAATTGTCTGCTCTTAAAAGGCATTAATATCAAACATAAACAAAACAAAGACACATTTGATTAACAGTTCAGTTCTCCTAAGCTTCATGAACAGCTCAGTAGGGGGATTTCTTTATGATTGGCTCAGAAATTTGACTTTGACATGCATTATCACCATTCATAAGTGTGAGTGGACTGTAGATGCGTTCATTTGCTTTAAGATATAATTTTCTCTAAAATATCCCATTTAATACCCAGTCCTTCATTCCCTACTTAAATACGAATCCCACTGCTTTTGAAAAATTCCTTTGAAACATACATGTGTTTCTCCCTGCAGAAGGAGGACTTCCAAGTCCAAACCAGGAATTAGTCTGACCCCAAAACTAAGTGAAAAACAAGCTCCTCCCACGTTAAAATAGTGAAATCCCATGCACAAAAAATGTGTCCTTTCATTCTGAAGATTCTTGCAAAAACGCTCTGCATTATCTGAACACACTGATGTGCAGAACTCATATTTTCGTTGCACAGATACTACCTGCCTGAGGCAGGTATGAATTTTGCTCATCACCTGTACTCCTCAAGGTGCAAACAGACCCAGGTAATCCAGTCTGCCCTGAGCCCGGGGGGTGAGACGGTGCTCACAGGGCTGGGTGTGCTCAGCACTGGGCAGTACCCAGCCCTGAATGCACAGACACCGTGACGGGGTCTGGCTAGCTCCAGATAGGTATGACAGGCAGAAAGGAGGCCAAGAAGTCACTTCCTCAGCCTCCTGGGGAGCCACAGCTCCTGAACACCAAACAGGGAATGAACATTCATAAGCAGCTCTCACTGCACCACCAAAAAAGCTCCCGCCAAGGTATCCCATCCCTCTTTGACCCTCTTGCACCACACCAGGACCATGTGCTCCCCCATGCCCTGGCTCCAAAACAGTGTCTCCCTGAGCCATTCCTGAGCAGGGAGCATGCACCTCTGCTAGGCTGGGCCCAAAGCAGCACAAAACGAGCTGGCCTATGCCCTGTAAAATTCTCAAGAAACAGAAATGGAGATTCCAGGCTCAACTAGCCCTTGGAACTACACAGAAAGTTTAGAGAAAATACCTCCACAGCAGCTTCTCTTCCTTCCACAAAACTAATCTGAAAAATAATGAGCCACTAGTACAGCAATTCCTTCTAAAACCAGCTCAGTATCACTCAGAAAGCTCCACTGTTTAGAGAAGTGTTTCTTCTCATAGCAGCCTCTAATGCTCTTGTCATGCCTACAGGAATGCAGATAGCTGAGATGCTAGAGTATTTTACACTATACGGCTGAATGGGAATAGTTGTCTATTGCTGGATCCAAGAAATACATATCGAACTTCAAAGAAAATACTATTAGACTGATCCTGGTGTGATTTCAGTTTTCATCAAGATTTCATCAGTAACATATATAAATTTTTTATGTTTTATGCATAATCTCACTTAAAAAAACCCAACAGCAAACAAACTTTCTTCTACTAAACACTGTTTCCTCACAAAAGATTTGTTTTGTGCCATGAGGGATAGCCAGCTTTGATCTCTCAAAGGCATACAGCAGATTTCAGGTGCTGCACTTGCCCATAATGGCTCCCAGCAAGTCAAAGTACAGCAACAGAGCTTTGCTGGGATATCTGGAGCTGTGCCAAACTGGGCCAATTCTTCAGCACTTTTCAGTATCCCACTCAGTCAGGGAGTGGATAACCCTGGTTTAGTTCCCAGCCCCATGTTAAAGTGCTTAACGGAGAGGTGGGGAACAGCAATGCCCCTTCCTCCACCTCAGGTCCCGGTTAGGGGAAGGCTTGGGGAAAGGTGGCTTTGTGGCTGCCTTGTGCAAGCAGGATGCACTGCAGCTGGGACAAGGGTATGCACATGGTGTGCCCTGATTCGTCTCATCTTAGAGAAACATCAATCAGAAACCTGCAAGCTTTTACACTCATCAGTCATCTCGGTTATGCTCACTGAGAACAGATTCTTGGCTGACTTTTTCTTTCCTTAACAGTTACGAATTTTGCTTTGAAGATGAGAAAGGGTAAAGCTCACCTTCAGGGAGAGGGACAAGCACAGACATTTGCAAATTAAAATGCATACACGTCAGCCACCCCACCAGTGACCTCCATCTGCGCTTTATGATACATCTGATTATCCTGAACCTTAATTTTTCAGCCCTTTCAAAGGTTCCTAGGAGCATTCCTTTCTGTATCAGTGACATGTCTCAGGGGGCTCTACAGAAAAAAACTAATGAAAGGAACCAAATGCTGTCACCAGGGTAAGTTACAGGGTTACATTCAAGCCACAGACTCTGGAGGGAGCAGACTTGCTTCATTTTCTGGTGCAAATGCCATACCAAGCAGCAAACTGAGCACACTGAGAAGGAATATTGGCTAATGATTAGTGCACTGGACTGGGATTTGGCAGATGGAGTTAATTAATCTTCCGCTTGTTCTTGAAGCAATCAGAAAAAAGAAACAGTTTATATTAACTTCAGGGTGCTCAAACATTTCCAGCACAGCAAATGCCCCTAAAATATTTCTCCTCTCCAAATAGGTCTTAGCAATTTATGCACTGCCTCTCTCAGACTAAGAACAAGACACAGTAATCTTCTAAGGAATCACACGTCTGGGGACAAAAAAAGAACCAACAAATTTCAGGATTGCTACATCTCGGCTAAGGCTCATTTACCCATTTGCAAAGCCTCTTACCCCTCCGGATCTTCATTCCCGAGCTGCCCATTTGCCATGCAGTTGCAGTCAGAGAGAACAGGAGCTCTTAAATACATTCACATCTTTGTTTCTAATTCTACAGCTTTTGCATTCAGCAAGGCACTCAAGCCAGCACTGTTTGAAGCAGTTCTGTTAAAGCACCTTCTGACTGATTGGGGACCTGAACTGAAAAGCTGACGGGAGAATCAGTGAGTGCATCTGAAAGCAAGGCTGTTAACCAGTGCATTTGCTCACAGGGCAAGCCACTCCACCAAAATATGTCAGGTATATTCATTAGTGGTTACCAAATGCTCTAACTTCTCACAGTCCTTTTATAAGCGCTGAGCATTTCATTTGGCAGGATAGCCATGCCTGAGAATTCAGCATATTGTTAGAAACTGCCATTTCCTTCTCCTACAGTTCTTCCCATCACAAAGTGTCTCATGGAACAAACAAGTGTCTATATTGTGATTATGCCAATGGAGGAACTGGGTCAGACATGGATGCCAGCTGGATCAGACCCATAGAGCAGATTAATGATTTGTCAAGCGAAAACTAAGTCACTTGATACCAGGCCCAGTGCTCCATCCACACCACCAGAGGTTACCGAGTGAGGGACATAAATAATCCCCCGAAGGAACTGATGTATCATGAAGGGCAAAGAGCCTCTGAAGCTATGTGTAATGGCATAAAGCACAAATATATAACATGTTTAGCTCTGTCCCTGCTTCTCTGTCATGAGGGCAGTGGGTTGCTCAGACAGTTGTCTTCTGGTCAGCCTATTACGTTATTTCCTATGGAAATGCAGGTAAAGGCATGTATACAATTCAGTAGTAGAACAGAAGTCTTGTTTTACATGGGCTGAGAGAATGTTTCTTATACCCAAATGAGATTTTTGCATGCATCTGCATACTGCCCCTGCTGTGCTCCATGCCTGAGTGTCATGCCCGGTTGCTCTGCGTAGCAGGCATGTCATACGCACACAGTGACCCGGTACAAGAGCACATTCTGCAGGCCAAGTCTCAGGCAAAAATTCACCTATCAAACCTAAGTTTGTTGGTCATTTCTTGCAGTGAATTGGGCTTTCACTAGGAATTAACATAAGCTATAATGACTAATCTTATACTCTGTGCACTTGCTTATTTTCTTTTCACAGTTCAACCACTTTCCTCCTTAATACTAAAACAATAAAGTCTCACATAGCATTCAGAGCGTTATTTTCTGCTGGCTGTGTTTTGCTATGCTCTAAGCCTCTGTCACAATGCATGCAAAGGATAATGGCTGAATTGGTAATGCTTTTAACTAAAAAAATACTTTTAAAAACATAAACCATAAATTATTTATTCCTCTTTCTCCATTGTTTTAAGCACTGAATCTTCTCCCAGGATTTTACACAGTTCATTCAGTCTCTGCTGCATTTTAGGAATTCCTGCAAGCTGGGATTCCAGTCTCTGTTTTTCCTCACTCAATGATAAACGGATAGCGGTGTCCAACTGCTCGAAACGCCAGCCGCCTTGTCCGTCAAACTGCAGCAAGTGAGTGTGGTACTTCCTGCAGTAGAAATTAAAACATTAATAATGGCTCAGGGAACAGACGGCTTATTTTTGCATGCAAATTTGGATGTATGTGTCTCTTCTCAAAGGTGCCTCTCAGGAATTTGAGTTTTCCAGTTCTGGATCACTGGGTAAGACTTTTTATTCAATGACTCGTCAACCCAGGACACTCTTTCGTAAGGGATTTGGGTATTTCAAAGCCTGCCACCAGGACTGCCCCAGGCCAATAGTGAAATTCAGTGGCTGCCAGCAAGAGCACTGGTGTGGGGCTCCCAGCCGGGGCAGTCATTGCCTCTGCAGCCCACATGGCCCAGCTCCGAGCCCCTCACCTACAGGGATGCTGGCAGGAGCACGGAAGGTCACGCATCACCTGCTGTCCCTGGCCAAGGTGGTGGCCTCCTCTTACTGCCTCCTTCTTAGAAACATTGTGGCTACAGTTGCCTTCACTACAGCTCCATCAGATGCCTTTTTCCCCCAGGTGCTAGAACAGCAGCATCAGACAAGGCTCATTTCTCCCCCAGGAATTCTAGTTCCAGTTTATTTTATCTACTTCCCTTTCTAACAGATGTCTTACCTCCTTAGCAGCAAATACAGTGAGGCAGGCACTGTATCATCACATCACAGTGAGTGATGCGCCTGATGCTACTGATAAAACTTAAGCTTGTTCAAATTACGCCTCAGTTTGTTCCCACGTCTTATAAGGCTGGCTAAAGGGAACTTTATTCCTAAAACATGGTTCAGTTTGCAAGGGGCCAAAATAAAAAAGTCTGTGTAGGAGTCACAGATCTTTCAGTGAGTACCAGGGTGTGTGCATCGAAAATATTCAAAGGTGTATGTGTGGAGTTTGTCAAGACCTGACAAAACATTTTTCAGGAGGTGCCAGAGGAAGAGCAGTGAGCTCCCTCAGAGCTGCTGGTATGACCATGTAATTTATCACTATAAATTATAGAAGATAATCTATAGAAGGTAAAAAATGCATCATAAAACACTGATTGTAAATCCCATCCAGGGAATATGACAGCTTTAATAAACTCAATGGCTTATGACATGGGACTGAAAAGAGACTCATCTTCAGACTAATATTCACCACTTCTTGCATATTATCCTTCGTGGTACCAAATGCTTAACCCATTCTTCTGTTTTTCCCCCACCAAACTTCCAAAAAATCAAGACGCTAAATGCTTATAGGTAGATAGATATAGATAGATAGAGGACACAACTGTTAAAAAGTCAGACATAGTATTCCTATGGAAGAACAAAGTATAGTTTAACCACTTGCCATGTTTCCCATCTTCCTGCACTGGAAAACTTCCCCAAGACACCTCACATATCTTGTCACCTCTACAGAATAACCTGTTGATACCTGTTGTGGCTGTGGCATAGACTAATTAATTACCTCTTACACATCTGCATATTAATAACTGAAACATGTTAAAAAAATAAGAGGGATGAATAAATATCTTTCAAAGAATGAAAAAAATCCATGCTAAATTAATTTACATCACTACTGTTACAGACAACTTATCTTAGAAACTGCAGAAGATATTGACTAAACAACTGCCCCAGTACAAAGAATAAAGACCAATCCACTGCTTGTTGGAGAGCTGAAAGCAAGGACCATGATAAAGCCCTGAATATACTTACCAAAGAGAAGGTCTGTGTGTTATGGAAAGCAGGGATATCCCAGAAGCTTTTGCAGCTTGGAATATTTTTCCTTCAACATCAATGCTTACAGCACTTGTACATTCATCCAGCAATGCATATTTCGGCCTTTTAAAAGCAGATAAAGAACATTACTCTTCTAGGTTTTGGGCAGTATTCCCATGAACAAGGTTTAATTGAAAGAACAACAGGAAGTAGAGAGCTATTTTTGCCAGACAGCCGTCTCCTATTTACAGCTGGAAACTGGCTAGAAACAACATTAAGTTTCCATGCATTATTCAGGTGAAAAGACGATTTCCAGGAAAAATGGGGTTTATTTCCTGTCCCATTTGAGTACACAGTGATCTAACTTCTGTGTCCCAGTCTGACCTAGTAGTATTTTGTACTCTCATCAAGTTATGCAGTAGCTAAAGCCACCTCGAAGCTTCCTATCCACTGCTGTGTAAGGACTGGGCTGCCTTTGTGTGCTTGCAGTCTCCAAAAGGTTAAGGTTAAGGTTAAAATCAAAAGGTTAAGGAGCTTGGCTTTCAAACTCCAAGAGCTTCTTGCAACAGTCCATCACACTTCAGCAACGTTTGTAGGAGGGAGGGAAGATGTTTGTGCCTGAGATGTTAAAGAGAGAAATAGCTGAAAAATAATGCTATGTTGCCAAAAGCAAAGCTTAGAAACATTATCCAAACCAAAGGCAGAGCTTGTATGAATAAACAACAAGATTTATGCAGGTCCTATGCTAGACAGTGTTGCATATTGCATGCAGATTATAGTCTACTACTGCTCAAACTGTAACAGGAAATCTGCAAAGCTCTTTCCAATTTTCAAATGATTCTTAAGGAACGAACCATAACACCTACTTGTGGTAAAACATCCGGGCCATGCCCATCCTTTGTTTTTCTCCTCCTGATAAGACATCTTTCCAATCCATGATGGCATCCCAACCTTTTAAAAAAAATGCAAACAAACCAAGTCAATATATCAATATGACAATAAAAATGTCATATATAATATAAAACTATAAAAAAAGTCAATGAGGACAATGTAAGTTTATGAAGGAAATGCAGCTTCACTTGCAACACCTCTGCAATCTGTAACCAAAATCATAAAGAGCATTTCAACTGCAGAAGAGAAAGCTCAGGCTACTGAACCACATCTTCTGAAATACCTCAATGCCTATCTATTGGAAATCAAATTGAAAAATGTCCCTTATATCATGACGATTTTGAAAGTGGAATTTACTTTTTGGTCATGTAGATATTGGCAAAAAACTTTACTTACCATCTCTTTGAAAAAAACCTCTTTGACCTGTATAACTAGTACATAACTAGTAATTTTATTCTATCGTATTTGTTTCATGGAACAATTCTCTATTTTTTCTTGAAAGGTATGACAGGAAATTTAAAAGCAAAGTAAGACAAATAAAGTGTAAAAAATAAAGAGTAATGTCAGACTGCACTCACGACTGTAGGCAAAGAAAACTGTCAGCAAACCCAACAGAAACACAACTGTAGACATGGGTGTACCCGTGTGCACAGACAGGCAGCAAAAGTGCAATCAGACAGAAGAATCTTCTATAAAAATTTCCTACTACCTTGTATTTAAAAATAACCCACAACTGCTGTAACATGGGGTATCCTTCTTTAATATTCTGCATGGTCTCTAACTGATTTATTTATCACTTTCAGGTACATGCAACAGGAGCATGAGGCATTTTATCTGTGATCTTACAGCAGACTGGTGTTCTGAGTGCTTGGGCATGATTAATTCCTCCTACTGAAAAAAAATAAAGTAACAAATTACCTCACTGAAAATAAGCTTTCAGTCAAACAATACAGATGGATAGAGCAGCAAAATAGATGAGTTTTCAAAAAGAAGAGTGTGGATGTAGCAAAAAATCTGAAAAGACATTTTTCTCAACAGATCATCTATTCATGAGACAAGCAGCTGAAGCGGGGCTGAGAGGAAGAGAACATTTTTTCAGATCAGCCCCAGAAATACTGTAACTAACCCCTTCTTTGCCACTGCCAAACTTAAAATAAGTATCTCCCAGAAAACACTATAAATAAGATAAAGCAAGGAGGGTGGGCTGTGCTACTTCTGATATCTGAACAAATGTGAAACAATGGGGCTTGTGAAGGTGCAGGAGGCTTGGTGCTGCTCTGCCCGTGCTTGGTGCTATACCAGGGCTTGGCAGGACTGAACAAAATATCAATGAAACATCTGATGAGGGGCTGTGTGACCAAAAACATTAATTGATGATGACAGAGACTAAATTTCAAGATTTTTCTCTACATAAAATCAGAAAATATAATGATTTTCTGATAAATATTTATGAAGTTCGATTTAAAAACCAGGAAAATGCAAGAAAGACATCACCTTTAGTGATCTTACAGTTTTTCCCTATTTTCCTTCTGTTCTTATTTAAGAATGCCAGTGGGTATCCTCCCAGGAGCACAAACAGTGCTTTCTATCAGCAGGCTCCCAACAAAGCTGGAGTTGTGCAGTGGTTAACTGAATCACCATTTGGATATACTCTGGTAAAGGGAACAGATGCACACAGGCTGCTAATGCTGAGCAGCCCCAGTGCTGGGACCTCAAAGAGAGCTGGAGTGTGCTTCCACCAACACCTTGAGCTTCCCAAAAGCACTGTGAAACACCTGGAGCACTCCCTTTCAGCAAAGGGTTCTAGCGAGGGATGGGAACGGTTCTCCACAAAAGCCTTAGAAATAACTGTGCCTCTGAAGACAACGTTCAAGCTGCTGCTTATGTTCTGTGATTTTTAAGCTGAGAAAACAGATGAACTTCAGGACCTGGATCCGAGATAGGGTGTGGGTGGGTGTGCATGTGTGCACATGTGCCTGGGAAAGCAGTGCCTGTGTTCATACAGTTTCTTCCTGATCAGCTGGTTTATAAAGGCTTATTAAAAGACAAAAAGGGAATGAAGTTCAAAAAAAAAGGACCCTCTTGTCTGCAAAATAATTCCTTTATTTTCTCTAAATGTGTAAGATTTAACCTCCATTTGCCAGGCCACAATGGTCATCTCTGTGGTTATTTCAACTTACATTTTAACTGAATATGACATGTGCATTTTGTCTCTTCCTGCCTAGCACCCTCCCTGAACTCTCCTATTTTCCACTTGGAATGCCTCAAACAACAGATAAGGAAGTGTGCAATTTTATATTATCCCTTTAAAAAACTCTTTTCTAATGTCTAAACAATTTTGTCTGAACACTTAGGCATTGTAACTCACACTGAACTGACTCCCCCCTGTCTGTGAACAATAGTGCACCACTTGTCTGCTGTTTCTTCCTGCTGACACGGCACAGGTCAGTGAAGGTACTTAAGTGTTCTGGAAGTATCAGCCAAGTCGGTGGCTTAGGTCACCCATAACTACATCCACTTCAGAAATGAACAAATGAAATGGCTCGCCCATGAATGCAGCACAAATCTCTCAGTAAGTGCAAGCATAATCCCGGTTTTCAGAATTGAAATTTTTTGCCCACCTTCTTGCTATGGCTTTTGCAGCCAGTAAGACAAAGAGCATGTTTAATGTGCTGGGGTACAGTGACAGCAGCAGAAATATATACAGCTGCCGGCAAAAACTAGCGATAGCCTCAGAATAGCAGCATTTAATTTTCTTGTATGGCTTCTTTTATAATTCCTTTAATCTCAATTTTCTGAAGGAAAATGCAAGCTGTATTTGGCAAAACCCAGCTGGGTTACTCCTGGGATCTGTAGCCCTCTGTATCCTTCATCCTTGTGAATCCTTGCATTTTCATACAAGACTGAGCATTCAGCTGCCATGAAAAGATAAGCTTAAAAGTTCCTTTTTCAGATCTACATTCCAACACACCTTATCAGACATGGACTGAAGGACAGAAGAAAGGCTAACACAGCAGACCACAGCCAGAGAGTCTACCCTGGCTGAGCTTTTGGGTGTGGAAGCCTCTTTCACAGTGTATGTAAAGAGAGCCCAGTGCTATGCAGGATGAATATGCAAGGACAACCCAGAACTGAGCAAGGAACAAAGAGACCATCGATTGCATGAGCCCCAGTTCAGTGTGACACTGCAGGGATTTATGTCTCTGGATCTCAAAGACACTGGAAAAGCTGGCAGAGCTCTCCAAAGTTCCTGCTGGTACCAGTAACAAAAGCAAATCCAGGGCTAAAGCGATCAGATGAAATAATCTCAGAGGGAGGAAATGGGTTTGTCCGTCTGTTTATACGTGGCCTAGCACAAAGGTTCCCTGGACAACACCCAAAGACATGACAAATGCGCAAAATAATGAGGAATAATTATAATCTGGGGTGCTGAGAAACCATAAACAGGTTGAACTTGCTCAGTAATGTCATCAGCCCCAAGCGGACAGGCCCGGTCACGCGTGCACCGCGCAGCTCCGCGGCCTCACGGCTCCTCTCGAGTGACGGGCTGCTGGCAGCCTAGGGCTGCGTCTCCACTCACACTTCCTAAATATACACAGATTTTCAAAGCAGGTCAGAAGGAACTGCTTTAGGTATATGTACTGCATATCTCCGTGCTTTTAGACCCCATTTCTGGACATGCTTTTTCACCACACACGCTGAATACAACCTTCATTTTGTATGAAATGATGGTTCTGGTAGAGCTAAGAACTTTGCAGATGTTGATGGGGGCACCTTACAGATAATAAAAAGGTAAGTAACAAAACCAGCATTCATCTAATATTCAGGTGGTGACAAAAACATTAATGTGGGCCTCAGTGGAAAGGGAGCATTGCCCCCAGCAGCAAGCGGGGCCACTGCCAACAGCCACTGGGTTCTTTGAGGGCTTGGGCTCAGGAACATCCGCATCAGTGGTGCTGGGGAGGGGGATTGTTGTTTTGGTGGATTTGATGTGTTCTCTTGATACCGACTGAAAAATGTTTCATGAGGGTAACACGGAAACTAAATGCCAAATGGGGCTATTTGTTTTACTTACTTCTAACTGGGTCAAACCTTAATGCCAGAAAAAGAGAGGAATTTCTCTCACTGGCAGCAACAGAAACAACATTAGACATAATACTTGGAATGTGGTGATCCTTGTACTGTTGCAATGTGGAAGTAATTCAGCTAAAAACAATAATGTCATGCCAGAACAAATAATTTGAGTCAAAGTTGAGCATCTCTGGCTTCATCTGGCTTTTTCATAACCGCCTATAAGAAGCAGAACACAAAACTGCAAAGCATCAGATTATACGCACATGACATTCGCAACCAGTTAAAGCACAAGAGGTTTATATGAGATTTTTCTTTATTTCAGAAAGAAAAAAGGTCCATTTTGAATAAAAATATTTTTAGCTTAAAAATATGATTTTAAGCAAAAGAATAAAATAAAAATTTGAATTAAAAAATATGAGTCTATGTATAAACAAAAAAATTTCAACTGTTCACTTTCAGCAAGCATTTCTCTGTCCTGCTGGTTCAAAAAACCCTCGAACACAAGTCTTTGTCTCAGACCAGGGCAGCTTTAAAAAATATCTAAGCATATGAAATCCATGTAACGTGTCAAATCATATGTCACAGATTTCCTCTCTGCTCTTACCTTGGCACTTGTCTCCTGTAAATGCCCAAGAATAAAAGGGAACAAGTAAGTATATTATGGTCCTAAAAACTTCCTGGTATGTGGTAATCTCTCTCCCTGTTTTCCGGCTTTGCCCACTTCTGTCACTTTAGATCACAAAACGCCTAAGGCATGTTTTTTCCCAACATTTGTTTGTGCAAACTTTTGAACAGTGTGCCCTTATCCTGAGCTTCAATATAGCACCAGTGAACATTAACAGTGTTCTCTAGACTTTGTAATAGATTGTGTGTGTTGTGCATGTGCAGTCAGACAGGCAGAAGAGCAAGAACAGGGTCAGCAATTAATACTTTCTTTGGCACAGAAAGCAGCATGAGACTGATCCAAACCTGGGGTTTCAGTGACTGTAGCCAAGGCATCTTGGACACGGGGCAGTGACTGTCCCATCGCCAGTCACACACTCCAGCTGCAGGGTCAGAAACCACAACCATGTGCACTCAGAGACTGCTGGAGGGGTGGCTTTGGCCACCAAGGGTCACGTGTTGTGCAGTCCAATTACAAGTACCAGCACACAGTGAATGCGCACACTCCACAGTGACTTCTTGCCACCAACAATTTAACTGCTCCTCCTTTTCCAGCTGTCCATTCCAACATTCCTGCTTGTTCTTCAGCAATCTGGGCACTTCACTTAGTGAAGTGACTCAGGAATACTAACAGGAATAGTTGTAGTGTCAGTGTAGGAAGGAGAGACCTTCTCTGCAATTGTTCTGGTCACTGAGCTTAGCTCTGCCTACTTTTTCTTGTGTTATGGGATCAGACTTGAATAATAACATGAATCAGAATGATGGCAGATTCTTATTTTCTATTGCAACAGTCATTATTACATTCTTAACAAAGAAGCATTAACCCATGGTGGAGAAGCATCTTTAGATCTTAGCTTTAGCATCTTTACAACAATTGCTGTTGTAAATTATTACTACTTCCCACTTTAAAATGTGCAGAAGAGACTCTGAAGTATCCACACATTAAAAAAAATGACAGCTTCTACCTCCTCAACAGAACAACAGGCTGCCCTCCACGAATGGGAATTTAGACATTGTCTTCAGATTCCCACTGGTTGAAGCATTACTCTGTGTTGTCAGAACAATCCTGAGACTCGCCAAGCGCAAGGCAAGGCAAAGCACCTGATCAAAACCAGCACTGACAGCTGGCAGAGAAAGGCAGGGTACATTCAGCACCCCCCTTAAAGGGGTCTGAATATCCTTTTTCTTCTCTCTAAATGTTACCAATTTTGTCCTGTGTTTGTTTTAAAAGCATAACGGTGGGAATGAAATTGAAACTAGAGATTACTGTCTGATAGTAACAAAAGGATAAAAATTATTGCTATGCTTGGGGGAAAAAGCCATGAAATGCACCAGTTCCTTAGATACAAAAGTAGCCTTTAGCATCTTGTCATTTATAGTGCCAGTATATATAAACACAGTGTCCCCAACTCTGAGAACAAACAATGCTGAGAACACATGGCAACTTAAACAGCATGCAGTAGATTGCAATATTCTACTGCCAGACAGTGTTGCTTGGTTATTTTTAACCTGCTCACTCTGGTGGGGTGGTCTCAGACCCTCCTTCTCATGGCACACAGTCCTGTTGATCCCACAAACTAGGGAGGTGAAAGCAGATCTGACACTCTCTTCATTCACATGCTTTCTAGTTGATGTTGTCCATGACATTACAATGTTTTAAGACAGGTTATAGTTTTTATGAAAATCAAGGAAGGTAAGTGATCCCACAAAACCAGGAAAAGACTGGCTATCACAAGACAGTGAGAATCTTCAGCTTAGGCATGGATTTACTGGGGAGGGGAGGAGCACTCAGCTCTTCTCCCTCTGTTAGCATCAGAAGCAGTAATCATGAGTCTGTGCAGCTCCCACAGCCACAAAGGTCTGAATCCAGTTTTGCCAGTTCAGTTAATAAAGGTCAGTCACACTAAGACACACGTGCAAGGAATGAATTTTGTTGAGCTTTTAACAAAAATATGCAATTTACCTCCTTCTCTTTGAACTATGTGGTACAGATGAACCATATGCAGAATACACTCCAGATCTTGATCTTGGTAGCCTTTCTCATGCATGTCTTCCACTGAGTCTGGATAGATAACTTGATCTCGTAGTGTTCCAATGGACATGTAGGGCCTGAGGAACAATACAGGGAAACTGGTAATCTGAGGATGGCTTCAAGTGAACACATCTTGCTGATGCTCTACAGACTATAAGGCTTTAAACACTATGTTGCTAAAACTGGTTTTATCTACTGGGTGCATTGTGGGTGAACATTTTTCTAAACTTACCTTAGGGACAATGCCATGTTTCCATAACAGTTGATTACACAGTAACAACAAGGGTAGTGTTAGCATGGAAACACAATGACAGATTAGGCAGAATAAATATCCACTTCATAGCCCATTTTGAATGCTTTCACTTGGAATCAGCAGAGCTATCCTGTATTCAAGCTTTGGTACTCTTAAGGGATTTAGAAATTGATTTAAACACACAGATGTTAAAATCAAGTTGTAACAAAAACATTGCAGCTCAAACTGGTAAAGAATTCCATGGTGCAGCAGGAGACACTCAGGTCAGTGCTTAGGAGAGCACTGAAGACCTTCTTTGCACTGAAAGCCTCCTTTCTCTACTATTCTGGAGTGCAGAATTTGGACTGGGCATAACTTAGCTGGCTCTAGAAGCCAGTGTACCACCTCTGAATTGCAAAGTAGCACATATTAAAGGGGCTGGTCACCTTAAACCTCACAGCACCAGCCTGCCTTTGCCATGTACAAGGCTGTGTTGTATGTGAAGCAGCTTCTTAGTCACCGTATTTCCTGACCAGGTAATACCATCTGTCTTACTACAACAAGCTGTCTATAATTTGAAGCCAGAGTCCCCAGTCATGGTTGGGGAACAGCTATGGCCAATTGCCACCATGTCACAAGCTGTGCCCAGACTGCGGTACAGCCCAGGATGCAAAAATCCTCCTAGTCTCATGAAAACTGAAAGAATAGTTTCACAGCTCTCTAAAAGATATCAGGCCATTCAGGTTAAGACAGCAAAGGCAACCTAAGACACATCTACTTGACCATTTCCTTTGCTGGTCAAAGGATTTCTTGTGAAGGACATATATCCATCCTGTCTCACAGACACTGCTGATAGTTCTTGGAAACTGGAAACACCACAGGAACAGTCTGTGGGATTTTGAGTTTGGAAGGGAAAGTCAGAGCCAAAGAACAGTCAGGCTCCAGACTCTGTCCTGCTTTCTGTGCCAAGTGTTCCACAACTCCCTCTGGGTTCATCTGCTGAAACAATACTAGTCTTATTAAAGCTGTAGTGCCAGTGGATGATGATAGAGAGGAGCAGTCAAAACTGGGCCAGCAACGAGGAGGCTTCCAGGCAGCTTGGTCTTGCCACCAAGAACTGCTTCCAACAACTTCACAGTGTGTTAAAAAGCACTCAGTTTTCTTCCCTAAAAAGCTCTGGACCTGCGTGGTGGGAAGGTCTCAGCCATACAGAGGCTTTGCCTGTCAGAGATGTGTAAAACCTCAGCAGATTTCTTCCCTTCCCTTGGAGGTGTCTGCAGACGGGTGAATCTACCTATTGTTATTCTGAGAGTCCCTAAAATATACCACAGAGTAATGTGAAAGAACTCACAGTGCAACAAATAAAGAATTACAGAACTAAAGCTGTCACATAAACTAAAATTCACTTGCAAGCTGGCATCAGCTGCATTGGTCTTAGTGCTGCAAACATTCATGGTGAACTGTCTGTACCCACCTGCAGTTAAACTACTTTTACCACCAACAGGGTGAGGATGGGAAGGGCAGAGGATCTGAACTCTTGGTAAATATTTGGTGATATCTGTGTTGTGGGAAGCACCCAGATGGAGCAAAACCAGAACCACAAGTCAAATCCAAGCACTGCTTGCTCTTCTTTGCTCATTGTTCTGCTCTCTGCTTATTGTGGCAATAGTACTGCTCTGGACTGCTGCATGAACACTAGCACCAAGTGCAGTGAACCACTTACATTAATTGTGATATTGCAAAACCTCAACTCTAAACATTAAGTAACTTCATGAAGTAATGAGCTATTACATATCCATAATGCTCTCCATCTAAAATACCAAAGGGCTTGTGCCCTGCATGTGTAGAAATCGCTTCACTTGCTCCAGACTGCTGCCACCTCTGGGACAGAAGAGCAACTCCACCTGGGCTCAGGAAGGTTTAATTTAGCGGATAAGACTGTGTAATTTAGGTGAAGCTGCAGGTAAGGGCAAGGAGGACAGAGTTACCGATCATATAATTGTCTGGGGTTTAATACCTTACTCTTGTGAAGTATGATCCTGTAGTGATTAGCAGCTCTGAGATTTAACCTACGGCAAAACAGGGAAAGCAATGCTCAAATGCACTGTGCCAGGACACTTGGTGCCATGCTGTTTACTGAGTCACTAGCACTGCTTCCTGGCACAGCTGGATTTTCCTTCTGGCCTCCCAGCTAAACACACCAGTACTACCAACCCAGCCTCTCTCCACCTAGTTTGTAAAAATTACAGAAAAGCTCAGCTTGCAGTGGAGTAACAAACCACATCAATTACTAACTAGCAGAAAATAACAATGGCTTACAAGGAAACTACTGTTAAGAGGCAGGAACCATGTGTCCAAAGAGAGAGTTACTGGAAAGAGCATAATTATATACTATACCAGTCAGAGTCCTCAACTGGAAGGACAGAGACTTTAGTACCAGTCTTTTTTTCCCCCAATGTTCTCTAAGATAAAATCCAGTACATAACCTAACTGTTCAGTAGCACTGTAAAAACATTTAAAGGAGGCTCTAATCTTATTTAGGTGCCTGCTCTCAGGAGAGATAAATGGGTTTAATATTTAGCTGTCAGTTTGGCACCTAAGCTACAGTAAGTGGCAGAAGATCAGACATACATTTATACGTAAAGATTCCTATACATTAACTCTAGGTGGCTCCCTTTACCTACTACATAGATATTTTGGACCATTTTCCAAAAGTTTGAAATCTCTGCCTGACCATCTAGGGGATGCCCCATATTTGAATTTCCTATCACCTTGCTTGCCAAGATCATAATTTTACAAGCTGCTATACTTCGTCTGGAATCACTTCAGCAAAACTCCAGCTATTGCAATGCTCCTGGTTTAGATTAATAGTAAAAATTCCAGCTTTCACCACCAGCAAATCTTGATCAACAGTGATCAACAAGAAACAACAGCCTACACTAATTAAGTGAATTCTTAATAATTCTTTGATGTCATTAATAAAATAAAC
>WAAG01041335.1:4933-18614 GCA_013390105.1 Tichodroma muraria
TGAATTCTCCAAAAAAATATAAAAAAAAAAAAAAAAAAATCCCGAGAGAAGGAGAGAGGGAGAAATCCCAACTTGTCCCCCCGCCCTTCCTCTCCTTTCCCTCCCCCTTTGGTTGTAAACAGGTTGGAAGCTGTAGCCTAAATGTCAGCGATTACAAGTCAGAGGTGGGATGTGCCTCTGGTGGTCAGCCCTTATTTGCAGGGGGTCAGGCAGTGGTGGGACATCTGAAACCTTTTTGCAGCTGGAGTTAGCGGTGCCTGCTGCGGAGGCAGCCCCGGGAGCTGCCCTCGCTTCCTCCCGGGCTGCGGCAGCCGCGGCAGCCGCCGCCTTCGGCTCGCTGCTAATTGCTCCTAAAGGGTCCTTCTCCTCGGAGCGCCGGCCACCAGCATGGCTTAGAGACTCATGCTTTACTAATTTCCCTGTCTTCTAAGTTGAACCAATCCCCTCCAGGGAGGCTTCCCTCCCCCTTCACTCTTCCCCCACTCTCACTCCCCCCACAAAAAAAAAAAACCCTCAACCAACCAACCTCCTCCCCTAAAAAAAAAGCCAAACTAACAAAAACCAACCCCTAAAACCCCAACTTGTTTTCTAGTGGAGGGTTTTATTTTATTTTTTTTGGCAGTGAAGTGATTGAGAAAGCCACCTGGAGCTTGTTGCCTGCTAGATCTCCCCCTCCCCCCACTGGAGGAGGGGTTGGGTGGAGATGTTGGAAAGGAGTATATACTACAGGCAGACCCTGGAAAAGCAGATTATATGCTGGTCAGAGAGAGTAAAAAGGGAAGAGACATAATTAGCTCCTTTTCCTTCGTCTCTGCCAGCTTCCATGGAGGTCTTTCTCCCTCCTTCAATGAATCACTGATTTCTCGCTTCCGTTGCTGAAATAAAAAGTTCACACTTTAGCCTGCTCTTCCTTTTAAGCCTCTCAAGATTTATTGTGTCTCTTTCCCCACCCTCACTCTCCTTGTCTCAAAAGAAATCAGGGCCCTAAATGACCATTTTCTAATTGCTAACATGAGTCGTTTACTGAATCACGCGTCTGACTTCAAAGCAAAAGGGATTTTATTGGCATTGCAAAGGTTTCCCCATAAAATCTGTCTGAATACTTTGCTGTCTTTTTAATTTTTTTTTTTTTTAACTAATGCAATTTCCCTTGCCAGAAAGAAACAATTTTTCCATTTTCAAGGCTATTTTAAGCGATTTTTT
Source organism: Tichodroma muraria (assembly GCA_013390105.1). NCBI lineage: Eukaryota > Metazoa > Chordata > Aves > Passeriformes > Sittidae > Tichodroma > Tichodroma muraria. The sequence goes on from WAAG01041335.1 coordinate 6,137, forward strand.
CAAGCTATTATTTTCCTGAAGGGGCATATGTCATTGGTTTTTCCTATGATTCCATCTCTTCTAGTAGATTTATCATTTCACATACTTATTGTTATGACAGATTCATATTTCTAGCCCATCACAGAACTGTCAACTTTCCCAGTAACTAACAAGCATCTTCCATATGATGTACTATCTTTTAACACCAGAATAAAGCATCAGGAACTGACAGGGAATGGGCAGCATGCAAGTTATTATATTTTAATCAGTATTTAGTGTTGTTAAATACCTGTTTTAGAACACAAGTGGGTGGAACACTTGTTAAGAGAATGGAATAACAGAAATAAGTACAGAAACACAGTGAGTAGCTCAATAAGTAAACCCAAAACATTTTTGAAATAGAGGCAGTTAAATAATGCAGATCAGTGGAATGCAGTGGAAAACCTCCTATGTGATTCCATTTGGCATTTGGAGTAAATCTTAGTTTAAACAGAAAATGCAGGAAGAAAAAACAGTTCTAAAATTAGACAGATTCATTCAATTGGGATGTTAAATATATTGTTAACTTCACAACAGAAATTAGAAATTATTTTCTCCAATTATGGTGTTTATTCTGGAGAGAGTTTGTTCCTAAATTTATGTGTTCAGCTGCTGGGGGTGACATTTAAACAGCCTTAAAAATGAAACCATTTAATGTTAGAATCAATATGTTTTACGATGTTGTTTATGGTACTTCAGAGTATTTATTCGGCATGTATTTGCACTGACTGCAAAGCATTTCAGAAATGATTCTTTTTGTAAATCTGATTTAGGCTTTCCTCTTGCCAAAGACTTTTCCTTTTGGTAACTAATTTTAAAAAAGTAGAGAAACAAAACAAAATGTAAAGCAAACTCCTCCTTTCTGTGAATGCCTGGCAGGTTACATGTGTGTCTACAAAGCTTATGTCAATGTTTCAGTGATGCCTGGGTCATGAAGGATACAAAATGTTACTTCTAAAACTGAAGTTATTTTGATTCCAAGAGCTTAAATTATAAACAATTTCTATAATATCTTAAAATTTTAGTTTGAAGACATCTTTCTTTTTGGTTTTCTCTTTTTCTTGTCAAATTCTGGAAAATAAAGTGAATCAGCATTTTAGGATCTCTGGCAGGAGTTAGAAATAATTTAGGAGTTAAACAGCTATAATTAACCCTGAAAAAATAGGAGCTATCTTGAATTTACTCAAGAAGAGTTCTGCTTAAACATATTTCTAGCTCATGACTATCTATACATTGGTTGTAAGATTTTGTACTTAGGAACAGAAAATTCAACATGCCCGGAATTTCACATATCTGCTTCTGGCAGGTGCAATACTCAGGGCAGTACTTTAAACTACTCCAATGCATAGAGTCCTTTTCTATCCTGTGTGATGACAAGGAGAGCATTTACAAAACAGAGTCGAAATGAAAAGCTGACATAGCTTTTTAGATTATATCTCATTCTTTTTTCTGCTTTCTGTATAGCCTTTCTTTTATAGCACAGTTGAATCCCTAAATACCCCACTACTTTGTATTGTCAGGTCACCTCTTAGGTTAGCCTCAGAAAGCCTGAGAAAAGTTCCACAGGAAAGATGCACTATTTAACGGAATTCAATCTGTCCCAATAGATTTGAATCACTAACATAAATGTATGAATGTAGATTATATCTCTGTAATGAGGCCTGAATCATTCTCAGTTACTTCAAAGGCCTGAAATTCAACCTTCCTTTTTAGCAGCAACAATCAGACCTTAATGGGTTTCTTTATTAATTGTTCCACTGCTAAGCTTGAAAAGCGGCTACCTTCAGTACAAGTCCTAGACTAGAAATGGTACCTGCTGCTCAAAAACAGTGTTTCTGTTTTGCCTTTTACCACTGTAAAATTCTGTGTAACATCTCCCGCACTGTAGTTTTATAAATGATGAATTACATGACCCATCTCAAATGAAATAAAGAAAACAATTTCCAAGAAAATTTGTAAAAAGTAGAAAATATATTTTAAGAATTTTTTTTTTACCTATTTTCTCTCTAAAGAATGTTCTGAATTGCACAGGTGAATTTTAATGAAAAATAGATTAAAATTTTTTTAAAAATACTTACTTTGATAGTTTATGTCATGTCTTTTTCTTTTCATCAGCAAGGAGGGATATTTGGATGTTTTGGGGTTGGGTTTTATTGTTTTGGTCTTTTTTTTCCCCTAGCTAAATAGGTAACTTGGATCAGACAAAGATCATTTTAATGCAGTTGGAATAAATTTTGCCTTGCATATTTTCCCTTAGTCAAGGTATTATCTTTTTTGGTGATGTAAATAAGTTCTGTTTATGTCTTTGGGTGTTATTATAATCAACTTACTCCCAGATGTTACTAGCCCCTCAGTTTAGATTGCTAGATTGCAATCATGAACATTTGCTCCTTACAATATGATGAGAGATGCACATGCACCTTCTGGTCATGGGACCCAATTCTGTTCTTATTCTTATTCAAGGAGTTGGGAAATCTGCCAGTGATTTCATTGAGAGAGATTCCGGCCAAGATTGTCACTGCCAGAAAGGCAGCTCTGCCAGAAATGAGGTGTAGAATGCCAAACGCCATCAATCGCTCAGATGCCTCCCTCTGTACATCAATTCCAAACTGCAGAACTTGTCATTATTGTAAAACACTGAATCACAGAATTGCAGATTCTATTAAGTTGGGAAAGAGCTCTGAGATCATCAAGTCCAACCTGTGACTGAACACCACTTTGTCAACCAGACCATGGCACTGAGTGCCACTTCCAGTCTTTCCTTTAAACACCTCCAGGTGACTCCACCACATTCCTGGGGCAGCACATTTCAATGTTTAATCACCCTTTCTGTGAAGAAATTCTTCCTAATTTCCAAGCTAAACCTCCCTGGTGCAGCTTGAGGCCATGTCTTCTATTCCTGTCCCTGATTGCCTGGGAGAAGAGGCAGACCCCCACCTGGCCACAGCCTCCTTTCAGGCAATTGTGGAGAGTGATAAGGTCTCCCCTGAGCCTCCTTTTCTCCAGGTTAAACACTCACAGCTCCCTCAGCCACTCCCCACAGGACTTGTGCTCCAGACCCTTCCCCAGCTCCGTTGCCCTTCTCTGCACTCACTCCACACCTCAGTGTCTTTCCTGCAGTGAGGGCCCAGAACTGGACACAGCACTCGAGGAGTGGCCTCAGCAGTGCCCAGTACAGGGGACAATCCCTGCCCTGGCCCTGCTGGCCACACCATTGCTGATCCAGGCCAGGATGCCATTGGCCTTCTTGGCCACCTGGGCACACCCTGGCTCCTGTTCAGCTGCTGTCACCAGCACCCCCAGGTCCTTTCCAGCCACTCTGCCCCAGCCTGTGGCACTGAATCTCTAAATTACAAAAAAAAGGCAGTGGCACATAGCAGCCACCATCAACGAATGAAGTTGTTTGATTTGAGATACAGTGCTGCTTGCTGATATATTTACACTGTGTAGTTCATGCCCCGTAACAACAGGGACTGAAGGCCATTGTATTTTATCTAATAAAATATGTCTTAAAGCTTGAGAAAAAAAAAATTCAGGTTTTTTCTTCTGAAAAATCTGCAAAATCACAATTTAATCTCTATGTTACCATTTCATGTACATCCATGACATTTAAGATTGTCAAAATAACAATACTGTTCCAATATTATGTATAGAATGATTATAATATAAACTCTTAAGTTGTAAAAGATCAAGACTGCAGGTAGTGTAACTCATCTGTGTGTTTGTAGCTGGAATAAGACATATAAAATCAGAACAATATTTTAGCTACCTGTAGTGGGACTTGGTAGTGAGAACATATTCCTTGGCTCCCATGTGCACACTCCTTTCCAACCCAGTTTCCAAAACTGGAGAAGAGCTCAAGCAGAGTTTAGCAAAGGTTAATAAAATGCATGTTTTACCATTTCTTTTTTATTTCAAAACTGCTTGTGTTTCTAGGTCAGACATAACAGAGACATGGAAAATGTGACTGAGATAACCAAAATGAAGTTCAGCCAGAGCTGGTTCCACCAGCCTAGAGTCAGTGGTGAGAATGGCCAAGTATGCTGCCCAGGCCAAGGCTGAGTCCTCCAGAGAGTAAGATGCCACTCACTCCCTGAGATCTGGTGGAAGAACTAAGTTTTGGCTGGGCTAGCACTACCACAGGTAGTGCAGTGATTAACTGGAATATACCCTGTTTCCTGTTCTTCTTTTGAGAAACACAAATAAAAAGTAGTAGCCCCTAGGAATGCACAGGTCATCATCTTGTGAATAGACACATAAATTGTGAGACCACGAGGGTTTTGCTGCATTACTTACATTAATAGTATGTGTGTCTCTCTCACAGATGAATTGGCAAAACTGACTGAATGCTGCACTTCAAGCAAACAATTAAGAAAGTGGTTTATTATCTCAAAAATACTAATTATAGTTATTCCCTCAAAATACATTTATACTTACATTGTGTCTGACAAAAAAATAATAATTACAAAGAGTTGTATGACATTTGAAAATATCTGTGCAATTTTTGTTTGGAAAATACAGCTGTTAAGAGAAGAATAAGAAATAAATAAAAAATGCATTCTGTGAAGGCCAGCAAGAGGATATTACAGACCCCCAGACACTGACTTGCAGTGCTGTAAGTAGCCCTGTGTGTGGGTTGGACAATGACTGTGCTTCGTAATGGTTTGCTGGCAGCCAGTTTTGCCTACACTGCACATGTTTTGTGGCACAAATATAATCAAAAAGGCAGTATTTTCAAGGAGGTACTTTAATCTTAGAGGATTTGTTTTTCTTTTTTCATACTACTGTGAATGAGGACTACTTAGATTCTCCTATAAATATAAGCAATTGAGCTCAACAAACCAGCCAGGAAAAGCCAAGGAGAGGCAAATGTCCATTAGGCCTTTGCAAATTGTTTTCTCCTCCCACTCAGAGTCACCTAAGCCTACATTTTCCATGAGAATCCTACTAAAGCTTCGAGGAAATAGCTTGTGCATTCTGACATACATTCCACATGAACAAATACACCTATGAGTATTCTGTGTAATGTGTAATGGCAACAGTAATGATTCCATTCTTCCCCTTCCCCGCTAGCATTTTATCTAACTATATATACAACTTTTTCCCAAGATACACTGTAAACATTTTTCACTAGTCCAGGATCCAAACCTCCAGCTAGAACAAGGTGTTGGCTCATTGATGACACTGAAGCTTCTATTCCCTGGAAGAAACTTTCCAGAAACAGAGACAATAGAGTACTCAAATGTCATCTTTGGGTCTTAGAATGGTGTCTGTTTAATAAAAAGAGGTTTGGTTTTTTTGGTTCTGGGTTTTGTGTTTTGTTTTTTGTTTTTGTGGGGGATGCAACAGATAGAACAAAAAAAGTTATACACACATTTTCCCACACAGGAGTATGTATCTGGAAAGGTGCTAACTATCCAGCACTCTGCCAGGATCCAATCACAATCCTTCTAGAAAGGCAACGAAGCCATACTGAAACTCCACAGCACCATCCTTCTTGAGTGCTACTGAAAGGGAGTGAATAAGTCACTTCCAGGCTTTGCTCGTGGAACTGTTTGAAACAGAGCTGACAGCTAGGAACATCAGCCCAACAGCTGAACAGCTTGCCTCACCGCAGGCGACCAGGGTAGCCAGCTGGGCTCCCTCTGAGTTGGTTAATAGCTCACACATTGCAGGGGGAGCTCGCACATTGCCTCTTCTTTGTCAGTTAATTTGTAGCAGTCATGGGATAACTTCTGTGAGTAAGCACCTCTCAGCGTGAGGAAGGGAGATGGAAGTCAGCCCTTGGCTAGCAGAGAAGCCTGGGGCATGGCTGAGGAGGAAGGGACAGCTCCCCATGTGTCCTGCTGTGCAGGCAGGGCTGGAGCTGCTGCTAAGCCACGCTGGGCAGGTGTCAACCTTCTGAGTGTGGCACCATCCAGGACATGTGCACCCAGGAGATGTCACTCATAGGGGACATTCTGCCCACATTTCCACATAATAGCTGTGCGGGGTTGGACACCACCTTTCCAAAGACCTTCTCATATAGAAGTGACAAACATGTCTCACCAAAGATACCATGAAGGCAAGAACCAAACGTGGAGTCAGCTTGAACATAAAAGATTTTTTCCTAAATGCTTAGCAGCTTAAAACATGCTACTTCACTTAATACTATACATAAGAACACAAAGACTCGGATATAATTGCCCAGCTAGATACGCTCTTATTATTTAGTCCTGGATTTCAAAAAGAATAGCCAAACTCTGCTGTTTTCTAGTCTCTATATCAAAGAATGAGTCCCCCAAAGTCAACTTATTGCTGAGTTGTGGTCTTCTAAAAGATGATTTTCATCTGTTATAGGGCACTCTCCAGCTGCAGATTATGGTTTTGAAAATGCAGCTTAATTAGTTCTATATTTATTAGCAGATTGTTTAACTTTTTGTTAAGATCAAACACAGAGAAAAAGGATAACAATATGGTATCTTCTTTCCAGTGTTATTTAAAATGTTTGCAGCATGTTAAAGATTTAAACAACTCTCTGAAGAGCAGTCATCCATTCTGCAAGGCTTAAGGAGATTATTTTTCTTTATGGCATATGGGTAACAACTGGCCACACAGATCCAAATCACTGCAAACCTTACCATGTTGCCAGTTACTGATGATAATGATTAGCTCCTAAATGCCAGATTCGGTAAAATTGACATCACATTTCATGTATCCTACATGTAGCTCAAAGCAAGGCACTTTGAAAATGACACTTTTTTTTTTTTTATGTCAATAATTGTTAAAATTCCTTCCCGATATTTTTAAATACGAACAGTACTGTTGCAGGTCTTGTATTCTGGTGTTGGTTTTTTGTTTGGGTTTTTTTGTCTTTTGTTGCTGCTTCTTTGGTTGATCTGGGTTTTGGTGGTTTAGTTTGGTTTGGTTTGGTTTTTGGTTTTGTTTTGTTTTACTTTGTTTTTGTTTTTTGTTTTCTTTTGTTTTGTGTGCAGCTCAGACATATGTACCCTCTAAGGCAGACTGGGATTTGTGATACCAAGAGACATTAATGATCATAACAAACAATAGAAGCCTGTATATATGGTATGAGATCATTCTGAGTAGCTTTCAAAAGTGTACAACTACTTCATGCACCCGGAGAATGCAGGAGGTCAAAGAAGGAGGGTTTACATCCATTCTTTCTCTTTGACCCTGCTTGTGATGCTGCCTTGCCTCTGATATTCCTTCCAGCTCTGAATCATCAAGTTCTTCTGTTCATGTTATTACTGTGAAGTGAATGTCATCTTCAAGCCATTTATATCTATCTAAATGATATAAACTGGAAAGGGCAAGTTATTTAGTTGTGGCAAATGTTGTCTGTTGACTGCAAAAGGCGCTACTTACATTCAAAATGCTGTCTAAGCAGAGGAGAGCGTATGGAAGGGCTGAACAGGTAGGCTAACCAATAAAATCCACAGATTAAATACGGATAAAAAGATTTGCTTAGTTTCTGAGGCATCTAAGACCAGTGCTTTTAATGTCCTCTTAAATTTTGTGAGTCTGTTGTATGAACAGTTTAACAAAACAGTGGTGACCCTTGCTTCAGACTGCCCCAGCTTTGCGTGTTGGTGCTTTTGTCAGATACACATCAAAAGGCAGAAAACACTTCAACTAATTAACACTTCTATCATTTATTTAGTTATCTAGTTAGTTAGCTAGTAAAGTGGCAGGTTGATGTTTCCTACAAAAAAATTCTAGGCATGAGAGAGGTAGCTGGATTAATGGTTACTGAATGGCAATTAAAAGAATTTTTAAAAACATGTACAGATAATGTATTGATTCAAACCATACAATTTGATTATTAAACAATCTTTCTATGGTAACGCATATATATTTGTCAAGAAATCATGTCTTCAGATAAACCACCAGAAGTCAGGTTTCTGAGGAGAGGGAGAAGAGGGAACTAAAGCTCTTAGTTTCTCTATGGTTTGCAGAAATTGTGCTCTTCCTGAAGTCTAAGACAGGTAGCTTGTGCACAGCTGCAGTGGACAAGTTGTTCCCTGGTGGCTTTCAGAAAAAATGTCTTACAGTTGTTCAGTATCATCAGATGGGAGCTGGGGAGTAGCCATACATCTTCCAAAATATAAACTTGATCTTGAAAATCTGTTTGTAAACTCACAGTACTATGGACCCTGAAAACAGCCTATCCTATTCCTGACATAAAATGTTGACAGAGAAATGGAGGCTAGGGTGTTATCTTCCAGTATTTTGATTGATGAGTGATATATAGAAATGTCATTTCTGAACACTGAATAGAAGTGGAAATAGGGAGTGGCCTGCTACCAAGAATGACTGCATCCAGACTGGACTTCCGACAAAAGCAAACCAAACAACATCAGCTAATGTGTAAAATGTACTATCCTCTACAACAGGAATAAACATACAAATTGTATCTATAAAGAGGTCACTACTGAGACTCATGTCAGAGAAGTAGATACAAGTCAACTCATGCAATCATGATATAGAAAACACTATCCATAAATAAATTCCTCTAATCTGTTAGAAATCTTCAGGCAAAACTGGGCATGGCTCTTCAGAACTTTGAGCCCTTTGCCAGGCTTCTAGAAAATTTCTTAGACAATACAAAACTGGGAGGAGTGGCTGATGCCCTGGAGAGATGTACAGCCCTTCAGAGGGACCTCAACAAGTTGGAGACAAGGGTAGAGAACTGTGTGGAGTTCAACAGAGGCAAATGTAGGGTCCTGCACCCAGACAAAGTATAACCCCATGCACCAGTACAGGCCAGGGGCTGAGCTGCTGGAAAGGTCTGCAGAGAAGGGCTTGGCGGTCCTGGTAGGCAACAAGTGGTGCCTGAGCCAGCAGTGTGCCCTTGTGGCCAAGGAGGCCAATGCCATCCTGGGCTACACTGGGAAGAACAGTGCCAGCAGATCAAAAAATGTGACCCCTGCTCAGCCCTTGTGAGGCCATGTCAGGACTGCTGTGTCCTGTTCTCGGCTCATTAGGACAAGAGAGACATGGAACTCCTGGAGTGAATCCAGGGGGGACCTGCAAAGACAGTTAAGAGTCTGGAACCTCTCTCTTACAAGAAAAGGCTGAGGGAGCCAGTCCTGTTCGGCCTCAAGAGGGGACTGAGAGGGGACCTCACCAGTGTCTGTCAGTGTCTGCAGAGAGAGGTCAGAGGAGGGACCAGGCTCTGCTTGCCGGTGTCTGGGGGCACAAGGGACAACGGGCAGAAACTAATGCATGGGAAGTTCCTTCTGAACATGAGGAAGAAATGTTTTACTGTGACACTGACCACACACCGGAACAGGTTGCACATGGAGGTTCTGGAATCTCCCTCACTGGAGATATCCAAGAACCCTCTGGACAAAATTCTCGGTAACATGTTCTACACGCAGGAGGGAGGTAGGACCAGGTGACCCACTGTGGTCCNCAGGGGCTGAGCTGCTGGAAAGGTCTGCAGAGAAGGGCTTGGCGGTCCTGGTAGGCAACAAGTGGTGCCTGAGCCAGCAGTGTGCCCTTGTGGCCAAGGAGGCCAATGCCATCCTGGGCTACACTGGGAAGAACAGTGCCAGCAGATCAAAAAATGTGACCCCTGCTCAGCCCTTGTGAGGCCATGTCAGGACTGCTGTGTCCTGTTCTCGGCTCATTAGGACAAGAGAGACATGGAACTCCTGGAGTGAATCCAGGGGGGACCTGCAAAGACAGTTAAGAGTCTGGAACCTCTCTCTTACAAGAAAAGGCTGAGGGAGCCAGTCCTGTTCGGCCTCAAGAGGGGACTGAGAGGGGACCTCACCAGTGTCTGTCAGTGTCTGCAGAGAGAGGTCAGAGGAGGGACCAGGCTCTGCTTGCCGGTGTCTGGGGGCACAAGGGACAACGGGCAGAAACTAATGCATGGGAAGTTCCTTCTGAACATGAGGAAGAAATGTTTTACTGTGACACTGACCACACACCGGAACAGGTTGCACATGGAGGTTCTGGAATCTCCCTCACTGGAGATATCCAAGAACCCTCTGGACAAAATTCTCGGTAACATGTTCTACACGCAGGAGGGAGGTAGGACCAGGTGACCCACTGTGGTCCCTTCTAACCTCACTCATTCTGTGGTTCTTTGTGGTTCTTATGCCTGTGCTTAAGCAGCTGCATATTCCAATAAGTTTCGACAAGACAGCTCCTATATTCAAAGCTACAGGTGCAGTTAAGTACTCTTAAGGCAGATTTATTCATCATTTCTTAGTCTTACTTTCAACTAGCCTGTAAAAAGTTTCTCAGATGTTGAATTCTTTTTGTAGAAGTCTGGGTATCAGAAATGAGATGATAAAGACTTTTAAGATAGTTAAAATTATCCAAAATGTAAGAAAATTATTTTTAAAAGGCACTTTTTAAACTCTGAAAGAAACAAACATTTTCATAACTGGAAAGAATGGTACCAAAGTAGCCATTATGCATCCCCTCCTCTCAGGAAGAGTTCATTATTATGGACTGAGTGCTCAGTTCTTTTAGTAAGCATTGCAAAGAACCAGTAGGTTGTTTGGTCATTTTCATAGGAAGTTTCAAATGGCAGATAGGAAGGAATTTGTTGGGTTGTTCTGGGTTGTCCTGATCCGGTGCCAGGACCTGTTTAAATGTTTGCTTGATTCTTTATCTATAGTTTTTCTGATTCTGAAGAGAACAAATAGATTTCAAATAAAAGCTTAAAAAAATGCTTGCATTACTAAGTGATATCTTATGCAAAACTACAGCCCAAGCAAGAACAGAACAAGTTCTCTCATCCTTTCACAATAATTTATTTTCCATTTCTTCTTATAAGGAGCCTCTCTCTAAAACTCTAATTCTGCTAAACTTAGAGAATAAACAGGATTCAAATTTCAGTTGATTCTGGGCAGATGACTTCAACAGATTCTGTGTGGTTTTCCTGCACTGACCAAACTGCAGAAGATACATCAGTGTGTGGCAATTCTAGAAATTCCCTGGAAAATCCCAATGTTAACTAAGGAAAACAGTAATTACTGCTCATTTAATGTATGCTGATTTTTTTTCATTGGACCTATATTTTTGCCGGTGTTTAAAATTGTGTCATACATGCATATCCACAAAGAATTTGATTTAGCATTTTGTTTCACACAGTGCACTGTATACCTGTGAGACAGTATGAGTGTTCACATCTTAGTGAAAAAGATCAACACTGTAAAAAGAAAAGGCTTCAACTTTTATTTCTAATCCTTGGGGTTTTTTTCCTAGCTAAGTAAGGGTTTGTTCTCNNNGATAAAGAAGGGGTTTTTCTTTGGTTAAAAAAAAAAAAAAAAAGAAAACAAAAGAATGCTAACAATCCATTAAATTCTGGGATATGAATTTCCCCAAGATTAAAAATGACATTCTCTTTAAGTACTGACTTTTTTTCATAATAATTTCTGTCTGATTTTGATTTAGAAAGACAAGTGAACAACATTTAAAGTCTTCAAGATTCACTATTGCATTACTCTATCATATGAATAACTTTGCTTGTTAAGTGAACATTTGTAACCAATTAGTCTGAAGAATGCACCCTTAGAGCTGAGAAAAAGAAAACTTCATCAGATCCTTGTTCTGCTGTCTTGGGCATGGGTTTGCTATGACAGCATAAAGTAGGAGCTGTGTGTGAAGCACCAAAGTATTTAGCTGGGGATGGTGGTAGCAGATAATAACATGTAATCTAAGTTCCTTTTACTCTAGTCCTGAGCTACAGGAATCCTTTGCTGGTTATATTATCAGCTTTCATAGAAAGGGGATAGATAGTCACAAGAAGCTATCTTACTCAGAGCAGCTTCTTCTGTCATGACACTGTTTATTTGCCACTCTTACTTAAGGCTATGTTACCAGTCCAGGTCCTGTAAGTCATCCAAGACCAGTTCTGAAACCTGTTTACTCATAGAACTTCTGCCACTTTGAATGGCATCAAAAATTTAACTGTGCTAATTGCATTGAGCCAGATTTCGTCCTATCTATAAAAATAATGGATATGAGAAACAGGGAATTGCACCAAGAATCACATCATCAGATATCCAGCATTTAAACCAATAATGAAATCATTAAAAAAAATCATAATAAAAATCATAATAAAAAACTCAAGAAACTGTAATTTATATCAAATCAAACTATTCAGAAATGTTTATGCATGCATACATACCCCCTCCTACCAGTAGCTTTTAGCAACTTTCTGGGAATTAGCTGTAATAACTGTGACAGCAGGTTAAGATACTAGGGACCTGAACCAGACACTTACAGTGTTTGACTCAGATTTGTTGTGGATTATAACTTGCCTGTCAGAATGTAATTTCTTACTGGTAAATGTAAGATGCCTAAACATTCATTTTTATGAGAAAATGTATGAACTACAAAGTTGGAACCTGAGCTGAAACACTGCAAGAACTGCCAAAAATTTACTGGGTATGTGGAGCCATCTTCATGTCAAGAGTAAGCTCTGTTTCTGTGCAACGCA
>WAAG01041338.1:0-27653 GCA_013390105.1 Tichodroma muraria
ATGTGTATGTGTACGTGTATATGTATATGTATATGCAGTGGGTTTATTTCTATATATATATATGTTTCATGTAATATATGTATTAACAAATCTGTATTATATAAATCGTATACACACGTTTCAGCATTTACTGAAATCCATATAACAAGCCATTTTCCCTGTAGCATATTACTGCAATATACCTGGCAAAACTTGTAACACACATTTAATGGTGCTCCACATTCTTTTTTCCTGACTTTTCTTTTGATCTGCAGAAAGTTACCTGGTAACTAGAAATTAAAGAAAAAATAAGATAAAGGTTAACTAGTGCTAACTGGCTTTACAAAGGGCTGCAGAGATATTAAGCATGTTTCCCAGGCAGGGCAGGCACCTTCTCCCACTCCCCAGTGTGGGGAAGGTGGCACTTTGTCTTTCATATCTGTTACACAGACTTCTGCTCACCATGGCTGGGACATCAGCTCGAATGGAAAGAGCATCTGGGAGTAAACACACTTGTCGAGATGTACTCTGTGAATATTTTACCTCAGAAACACTTTCACATCATGGCGGTTTTGGCATGTCTTGGGGGATGTAGAATCAAGCTGGAGCTTGGGTTGTGGGGTATTTTTGCTGCTGGAGCCTGCAATATTAGGCAAAATGCTCAGGAGCATTTTTCAGTGCCCTGAAGAGATGTTAATATTTCAACCCAAGACACAAAGTTAATAATATCCTAATGGCTGGCTCTTGGACTCCCTCCTCGCAGAGACAAATGCTACCCACACATTCCTTTGCCCGATACACAGACAGTCATAACTTGGCGATTAGCGTGGTTCCAAGGTCTGCTGAGATAAATCACAGAAAGGCACTGCATTGCTTTATATAGACTAATAACTTGGAACCAGTTAGGAATGCAAAGAAAGCTGTAGGAAGGGATGTTTCTAATGAAAAGCTCTCTGTCAAAGATAACAGCAAGGAGCATGAGTGACGGATAGCATCAGTAAAATATGCAACACAGGAGAACCAGGGAGGAATCTGAAGCACAAACAGTCAAAGATATAAAGGCAGTTTATAAATTCTCAGCTGATTCTGCCATCTCTGAGACGTGACTAATATGGAGACAATGACAGTATGTGGATGTCTCAGGGAGAAATAAAATGATGCTGGGAAGGGAAGCAGTGTTTGTAATTTCTAAACNGTGTATATGGGAGAAGCAGTGTTTGTAATTTCTAAACTGAAACACAGTAGTGTGTGTTTCATTTTTTCTAAATTAAGTATCATTATCATAGGGATGTTGTGGATTTTAAGATGTAAATACTCCCCCAGGAATGGTAAAAATTGGTGTTAAATGTGAGCAGCATCCCAACAAAAAACCACAATTGCCACATAGGAGGAAAGGAAAAATTGGGGCATACATTTGTCCACTGCAGGATATCTGAATTCATGAAATGGACAGTTTACTGTCCTTAAGTGTAGAATAAAACAGGGTTGTATTTTGGCTTCCCTGCAATAACAAGGGTAACAAAAAGAGGGAAATAAAAGTTTTCATTTCATACAGAGATTGCATATTTTGTGTGCATCCATACTGACTCAAGGTGTTTTCTGCTAGATTTTCCCTTCTCAGAAACAAAGATATATAAAAAATATTGCCTGTAAATTTATTCTGGTTGCTGCTTCTTTGATTGTAAAGCTGAAATAATGTACCCTCCAAACCCACTAATATTTCTATTGTGACCAGACTTGTCCAGAGTTTTACAATCCTAATTAGTTTCACAGTTGTCTTGTTGTTTTCCTGTACTCCCCCTCTGTCTGCTCATCACCATCTGCTGTTGTCCACGGTGAGATCTTAAAGGAAGTACCATCTCTTTGTTCTGCCTCTATACAGCACTTCATAGAAATAGCTCATTATGGGAATCCAGGGCTGAAATTCCTAAACACCATGGCAATAAATGTAGTGAACAGAAAGAATAATGAGTCTCAGAAACAGTAGAGAAATGCCCAACTCCTGGCTTTTGGGTAGTATCTCCTGCTTTTTGACTCTATCTTTTGTTCCTGTGCCATTTCTGCTCAGCCCATTACAAGAATTGCTGGAAGGAGTTAGATGAGCACATAGAGCTTGGTCACAATGCAGCCATCATTTGGGAAAAAAAGGCAGTGATGGATGTGGGAAAGGGAAAAGTGAACATCAGAACAAATCCTCTTTCAAACTCACACAAGTGCAAATAGGGAAACATCACCTTCGTTGGTACCTGTACTTCAGACTGTCTGCTTGAGGTTTTTGTTCTGTTTTTATCAAGTTAGAAACATTTAAATGAAGACATGTTAGGTGCCAGTGTGTCCCAATAGGGAATGGGTGTGGGTGTGGTCAGTGACAGGGTACCAAAATGCAGCGCTAGCTCTAAAGATCAGCCCTCCTCAATCTTCAGCAGCTCTTACTCTCTCCAAGAGCAGTCAGTAGCTGGGCATAATAGTGGATGCTTCCTACTTATTTCACTTGTCCCTATTTCTCACAAGTTCTTTATGTTTTTTATTTGTACGTACTAAGAACATAAGATCTGGTTCATTCGGTAAAAGAAAGAACTGATGACATAGGAGCAATAAAACATAAATATTATTTCATCTGGTAAGTTATGGGTGGCCAGAATTGGGACTTCTGCAATTGAACTCTATTATAAATTCTTGGGGTTTAGGGGTCAGGGGGTTGCTTAGATTTGTGAGGAAGGATATGGAAAATCTGAAAGAAATGGATATTTTTTACTATTACTTAATAGAAAAGGGTAACATTCCCAAGGCAGATTAGTTCAAAGGCCTTACTCAGATTGAATGTGAAATGTGATCAAATTGCCTCCAAAAATCTGAGGTTTGTGGCTATTACAAATACTGCAGTTTGGGAGGCAGTGTATTGAACCTCAATAACTGGCTTTTGGCACTTGAACAAGTCAACACAAAATGATGAAACGAAATATTCAGGAGGACTGGTCTTTCAGAATTCCTGAAGAGACATTCATTTTCATAACTGTTCATCTTACATTGTGGTCTGTGGTATTCAGTTGCTCAGAAAAATCTTTTAAGTAGAATTGCATTTTCAAATAAGGCTGAACTTGTTATTTATGGAGGTTTATTAATACTTAATCAATAGTTACAAAGTTCATCAAGTCAGTGTGTTACTTATTCCCACAGTTCATGCCCAGTTTCAGCATTCTCTTGTAATGTATTTATACCACGCAGAATATTCATTTAAAGGACCATCATGGCAAGACTGTAACATTCTTTCAACCCTAAAGAAATTTGTAAATGAATCATTACTATAAATATAACCTTGCTGGATATTTATTTTTAATGTTTAGCATATCCACTTTTTAAATGAACGCCCAAATCTGTGCTATTGTTTTAAAATTATATGACCAATTATGTAAGCTACGGCCCCGTTTTAAAGTAGATACCTCTGCAACACATGCAGTCTGTCTCAGTGTAGGAAATTGCTGAGTGATGAGCAAATGCTAAGGTTATACTAGTTAGTTATTTAAGATGACTTTAAAAGACGAAAATGACTACTCAAAAGATGACAGTGTTCCCAGGGAAGCCCCTAGCAGGGGTAACACAGCAACCCATTGTGCAGGGCAGCAATTAGGAGTGCCGGTGCTGACTGGAATCCTGGGATTCATTGTTCTTCCTGATTTTCAGGTCATTCCACCCAATGGACAGATGCTGGGGAAGTCATAATAGAGATTACCAGTTTGGGGATGCCACTTCAACAGAGGACCATAGGTTAGTGTGGGATTTTCACTTGTCTGGACTCTGCTGGAGGAAATAACTTCTTTTGAGAGGAAAAGCTAACTACAATGAACATAGAGTATTTGGTGTTGTGTTTGGGGAGATAATTGCCAGTGTGCCTCTGGCACCTTTTGGGAGCCATCTGGGCTCAGATTCCTTTCCCTCCTAACACCCTGTGATCACTGGGCTTAAGACCATCATTACCTGTTCCCTGTAGAAGTGTTCCCAGGATGCACCAGCAGCTGCACCTAAAGCATGCAGACACTTGAAAAACTTCAGAGCAGCAGTAAATGGCCAGAAAATGCTTGCAAGCAGTTTGGCAAGCCAGCTTCAGGCACATTCCCGGGAGCTGAACTCTTTAGGTACCCCCCTGTCTGTGCTGACCATTCTCAAAGGTCAGCATGGGGCTCTCGGCAGGGTGTGAGAAAGGAAGAATTGGAAGTGAAAGGCCTCCAAGTTCTGCCGCAGAGAGACCAGTTGCTAAAATGGATCTTTCTCATGAAGTAGGGCCCCAGTGCAGGAGAGGTCAGCATGCCCCATTGACAAGCTCCTCAGGGAGCTGGTTTTGTTGAGCAGTATCAGCATGTTCAGACCATCTTCTTCCACCTGGGATGTTTTGTTCTTCCCCTTTCTTCTGTCTTGGACCAGACCAAATTAGGGACACCTGTGTGTTCTCCTTTCCTTCCTTTGTCTTATTTTTTCGGCACATTTGAGCTGCCATAAGTTTTTCCTGGCAGCAGCAGAATGACCATTCCTGATGGGGTCGGTACAAGGTGCATTTATGCAGGAGAACACACTGGGGGCTGCCTTAGCTTTAGCCTTTACCCTGCATCAGGCTCCTCACCGGGTATGGCAGCCTGGATAGCAGTGTCTGCCCCCACGGCTGAGGGATTACTCCTGTAGATCATGGGTATAAAGCAGGCAGATGGCAGGGAGGCAGTGCTCCAGGGCATAGTGACCTGAGTGAAACCCAGGAGTAGTGGCACACAGCTGACCTGACTGGGTCTCCAGGTGTGGAGAAGGGACATGAGAGTCCTTAAGGGGGTGAGCAAGCTGAAGGGCTCTGAGAAGGGAGATTCCTGTGGCTGCCTGAAGCAGTACAAAGACTGCAGCTGAAAGATGGAGGATTTACACTAGAAAAAGGGCACTGAAAAGTTGGAAAAGGTCAAAAAAGGGCAACAAGAAAGGCTGGGAAGGCTTTGCCTTATAATAAAAGACATAAGAATGCTGATCTAACAATTTAACAGTGAATGTAAGCAATTGTTAGCACAATTTACTGAAGAATATGTTCAAATCAAAATCACCTGAACACTTCAATCAAGCTAGCCATTAAAAGAATGCAAGACAGCTGAAAAAAGACTTGGAACCACAAAATAACAAAATAACATCCCATGTCCTGAGTGTTGGGTAATTCAAAGATATTCATACTGGCCTCTCAGAGCCCAAACATGCTCTGCATCTTCATTATGAGCAACATATCACTCTTAGATAAACTAGTACCTGCGAGTTGAGCAAATTCCTTATTCTTGTAAGAAAATATCTCTAATTTCAAGCCAAAACTTATTTTTTGTGTCTGTGTTTTGCAAAATTTTTTCACTTGCTGTACAATAGGTCATGAGGAGGCAGGAAAATTTGTGATCATGATCTTATATGGGTGTATAACTGTGCAGTGGTAAAGTATTTACTTGCAGCAGATGGAATGAATATGGGAGAACATCTAATGTGGTAATTGATGCTAAAACCTAAGGCATTAATTAAATGTGTGTTCTACTTAAGGAGTTGAATAAATGATGAGTGACAATTAAAAATGATGTCTTTATAATTATTCCAATTCCTATTTATGAAAGTGGAGTGTGACTGCATATTAAAATATGATTGAAGGTTTGATGACTCCCTATTCTTTCACAGTTAAAACGTTTGCAATTATTTCTCCCTCAGATTAGAGCAATGCATAGTGATGTAAAGTAAAACAGCGTAGGCTTGATTCTCCAGTCACTTAACACAGGTTTTATATTGGCATATGGTGACTCCCTTAAGCAGAGCACTCCTCAGTTAGGGTGATTTGAATGGACAATTAAGCTCAGCATGCTAAATACTGCAAATTCAATATGAACATCTGGGGATGCATTTAAGGATCAATGATTCATTTTTTAAAATAATATTTGGTTAGGTTTGGAATGTCTAGTGCCACTGTAAGAGTGGGGATTCCTCCTTCTCGAAGAAGCAGTGGGAAAAATCCCTTTCCTTCACAGGGCACAAGATTAGCCTATTCATAGAAGTCAGGGTCCTTTCCCTCAATCTGTGTGTGTCTAACATATCTCTTTGAAAATGCTTAATTAATATAGCAGATTCAAACTTTGCCAAAGGGCTGTATACCACTCTCTTTGGATTATGTTAACTAGGAAGTCATAATTGGTTGCAGTACCAAGAGATGTTCTGAACACAATTCTCCTACACTTCCACAGTGACTCTAAGGTTTCAGAGAGTGGAAAATTCCCTTCTCTCAACAAGTTTTGAAAACTCCTCACAGTTGCAGCCAGAGTTATTTGGGCTTTTTCTTGCCGATTATGCAACCATTAATAGCTCTCATTTTCATTTATTCTTCAGAAGTTGTAGTGAAAACATTTTTATTCAAGAACAGAAGTTTGATTTCATATTGCTCCCAAGAATTACAAGGTAAAGAAGATGAGCTCTTCCTTTATTTGAATTTTATTTGTATGTATTTTTACTGTGCATATTCTTTTGCCCTTCTTTCACCTTTCTTTGACCCTCTCTAGTTGTTGTGGATATGATGTGGAACCAGCAGTTCATATATTTGAGAAGGCAGTAAGCTCAAGGCTACCTGGCAATGCTGTTGATTATTTTTACTGCAACTCTGAAAAGAAAGAAAACAAAAAGTGTGTGTATGTGTGTGTATATATCTACAGGTTTATTTACACACACACTAAAGATAAATATTCACTGAAGCTTTAAACCCAATGCCAAGCTGGAGAAGCTGTTTTTTGCACTGGAGTCTTTCCTAGCACCCAAGGCAAAGCGTGTCTGCAGAGCAGCAGCATCCTTGCAGCCTCTGCACTTTCTTCTTTGGTGGTAGAGAGCAGGGTGGCCTAAAGTCTGCTTCCCCTGTCTGCTTTTCATCCTCTGGTACTATTACCAGAGGATAAGCAGAGGATGCTTATCTTTTCAGCCTCCATGGCTCACTCCTATTTATATTTCCTCAGCATTTTGCAATAAAAGTGCTACCATCTCCCAGCTTGAGCCTTTTTGCTGTTGCTCCACTCTGATAGGCACCCCTGTCTGCCCCTGAGAGCTGCTGCAAAACACCCTTCCTGCCTGCCCCAAGTCTTACACCCTGCACAGCTCTGCTTACTCTTTCCAGCTGCTATACAAGCATGTCTACATTTTCATTTTGTGTTTCTGTCTGGAAAACATCTTCTCTCTTCCAGTCCATTAGCAGGCCTCAGACATCTCTCTTTTGTGTTGATTCCCCCAGTGGCCTGGTGCATTGCGATACATTAGCTTCTCTGTTTACCTTGTTCAATTAGCTTTTATTCTGCTCTGAATTGGATTTTAGCCACCCATAACTTGAGAGTATTTAGAATTAAATATATTTTGTAAGCCATTTGAAAAACAAGGATATCAAGCTTCCAGATGGTATAAAATACTGGTTTCTGGATTTAGTACTTCTCAAGATAGAATCTGTTAAAATCATGCCTGACTGGAAGGGTGGAAAAAAAGCA
This sequence comes from Tichodroma muraria, assembly GCA_013390105.1. Lineage (NCBI taxonomy): Eukaryota > Metazoa > Chordata > Aves > Passeriformes > Sittidae > Tichodroma > Tichodroma muraria. The sequence continues at coordinate 7,491 of WAAG01041338.1, forward strand.
AGAGGGCAGTCCAAGTGCTGTGCTTCTGGGTTTTGTTTTTCCTCTTTTTGTTTTCCTTCCAAGAAGGACTGTTACAGGTGACAATTACACGGAAATAGGCAGAAGAGAAGAGCGGGGCAGTCAGTTCCAGCATGCATAAGATACATCTAAAAGATGGTCAGGATGCGCACAAAAAACTAACCGGGGGCTCAGAGATTTCTTTCTCATCTTCACGTCAAACATGATTAAAAAAGATGCTGGAAGTGCTGACATTGTAATTAGCCATACTAGTTTTATTCATGTCATAATAAAAATTCACCATTATAATCTTATTCAAAATAAACAGCTGTATAATTTAGGATATTTTTTTTTTATAAATGCCAGTGCTATGAATTATGCCTAAGTCACAAAATAAGGTGATTTCTTAGATCAGCTCTCCACAGCTCATTCGACCCTTAAAAAAAGCACTTTACTTTTTACTAGTGCCACTTCATTTTGATCTTTTGATCTTTACATCTTCACTTCTAGATTCCTTCTTACTTTACAAAGCTACTGCTCATTGTCTTATCTCCCCTGCAAAGCTCCCCAGACCTTTAATCTGTTTAGTCCACTTGTCATAGACTTTCTCCTTTTTTAATAGGTGGAATTCAAATATTCTCACTGTCAGTCTTTCTTTCTCTGAGAATACTAGACCCCCATCGCAGCTTTCTCCTAATGTGAAGGCTTTTCAAGTGCTGCTCCCTAAAATGTCTTTGACCCAAAGCAAAGGCCTTGATATCGTGCCTGGCCTTCCTTCGGCAGAGCACGACTAATGAAACAGCATGTGAAAGAAAAATCTAATCTGGAAGTTCCTACCTAGGGAGGGAAAAAGTACTTCTATCACATATGCAGACATCCAGAGGAAGTCAGGGCATGCTAAGAATCAAAGAGAGTAGCGCTGCAGGATTTCGGACACTGTGGATAGTTGATGCCCGAAGGCCACCACTTGGCTGACCAAGATATGACTGTGCATGGAGGAGGGTAAGCCACTTGCTGGCAATCCCATTGAGCAGATGTCCTACAAGAGAAAGTCTTTTATCTCATCACCTGTTGTGTCAAAACCTCCTCCAACAGCTCAGAACTGAATAACCACTGGAAGAATCTCAATTACATTACTGCCCATGTTTCCTCCACAGTTCTGCCTGGCCAGGAACTGTGATATACCAGGCTACGTGTCAGTCACTTCCAAAAGCCCCACAATATTGTACATGGGCCATCCAACCCCAGATGCACGTGCTGCAGTACAGCTGGCAAAACAAGGCATACACACGGCGGTCTTTCATTCTGTGATCCTATTTTACAGTGTTGACAGAGGAATCTCTCCATGTTCATTTGCCAGTCTGCTGTCAGTATTGTGGTATTTATATTACAGATGCATTTACATAATATTTATGTATTGGTACTGCTTTCACTAACCGGCTTTCCCACCCGGCAGTTGGCAGTGAGGCTGGCACCCGGCAATTGAAGATTTAAATGATACTGTTCTGCTCTTTGAGGCAACAGGTAGACACAGTTTTGGTGGATGTAAAGGCCAGGTAGTAAGGTAGGCATGTTGTAGTTAAGCATATTTATCTATGCAGAAGTACTAGGCTAAGGGAATCTCAAGAAGTTTAAAAATGCATAAAGCCTGATTGCAAGTCAGAGGATTGCTAACGTTGAGTAGAGAATTATCCCTTCCAAAAGTTAGACGTGCTGACAAATTACTGCTCTAAACTAATAGCAGCGTTGAAGACCTCTCTGCTAACACTATCAGATAAATACATCTACAATCTCTGCTTCCCACATTTGACACTTCTTAAGGGCTTGCCTACACAATGAAGTTGTTCTAAAATTGATTTTAAAAAATGTCATTTGGTTTATAAGTTATTTAGTTTAACATCATTTAAGTAAATTCTTTAGAAAACCTTGTTTATATAAAACATTGGATGCATGCAAGAGTAAAAGCTCTACAGAAACCAACATCAGCCAGGTTCTGACTTGGACAGAAATTGGATTGTTTTACGATTTCCAGTCTTGGACTCAGATGAAGGTCTTTGCTTTGTTTTGGGGTTTTATTTTTAATTAATGAAAATGTCTCTAGGCATTTTAAATTAATGTTAAATTTTAAAAAATGACATATATATGTGTATTTATATTTATATAGGTTTATATACACACATATATAGACATATTTTATTTCTGTTGACATAGCTAATGCTTTTATTAGATGTCTTTATCTGCTTAGAGACACTTTCACTGAATAAAATGAAGTGCTATCTGAGATACTCATACAGTCCTAGTATTTCTAGACTGAAGTGCTTTCCTCTGTGAGATACAGAATCTTCAACAATTCCTTATCATTAATATGGTTGTAACTGATGTGATATATCCTTTCTCTGTTGTCCATCAACATTCCAACACCAAAGTTAAATCAGAATTGGCACAAGTGGGATTTCTCCCATTCTGTGATGTAGAAAGTACAGCCAGTCATGGTTTGTATAAATCACTTCATAGTCACAGTTATACACAATACAGTTTCCTAATGAGGCCAATTCCCTAGGCAACAGCCCAAATCTGTAAATGTCTAAGCACAGAAATACAGCCAGCAGGATGTCTAATTCTGTTGAACTCAATGGAGATGATTTGGTACTCATAATCACCTCACCTCCATGAGTTTGATGCCTGTTTTAAGCAATGAATTGAGAAAGAAAAAAGTACTCAAATACTCCTTCCTACAGGAATTTTTCTAAAACCTCTTCATTTGCCCTGGGTATTTTACTGCCCATGTTTTGAAAAATTGTTTCTCTCCTGAAATTAAAAACAACCTTCAAGGAAAACAACTAATAAATTAAACTAAAGAAACACTAAGTATATTTAATACAATGCTTTGTGGCTTGAGTAACCAGAAAAGTCTGGTCTTGACCATTTAATTTTCCTGAAATAAAACCAAGTTTCAGTCTTTCAGATCACATGTCATGAGATGATTTACTTTTCCATTGGCTTGTCTCTCCATCATTCCACCTCTTCTCTCACACATCTCTATTGTGTGAAAATGCTTCCATTACAAATCAGTAGGATATTTTGTCTTGTCAGTCCTTTCAGACAACTTCACATGCACTTTTGCATGTGTAGCAACAGATGCACATACTGCACCTTGATCAAAAGTGAGGCCTAATTGACTTCTTACAAGGAGACTGAACGGCAACGAGATAACTGCACATGGGGATGATTTAGCTCGCTGCGTGTCTGGGGCACCAGAAAGTTTGGCTATGTCCTGACAATACCCATAGCTCTGAAACACAGCATTCATTGGACCTGATAATAGCTGGTGTAGGTCACTACAGCACTATCATGAAACCTCAGTGAAATGGCCCCAAGATAGAAAGAAAATAGACTTTGAAGCTACTCCTGTACCGCTGCCTCCCAGCCGTGCCGAGTGCTGCTCAGCCCGGCCCTCTCCAGGAACTGGTGCCACGGCAGCTTTGCAAGGGCAATAAAAAGAGCAATCAATTTTTACTCCTCCTAAAGGACAATTCAAAGCATACATGCCTCAAACCCCAGCTTTAAAATAGACAGTGCGAAGGTTTTACTAGGTCATAAACATGTGATTCATTGCAACCTGTCTTACATGATAGGACAGAGCTCACCTATGTCTTGGTTGCACTTTTGTTCTCAGTGAACACACAGCACCGTGTAACATTAACCTGCTAGACACAAAAACAAAAAGAAGCTTGAGGAATGTACAGGTACATTGCTCCCTGTCTGTCAGAAAATTGCCTAGGGAATTGAAGTCAGCTGTCTACTCAGAAACCATGCTTGAACACAGGGGAGCCTAGATTTGCCTCTCTAAACTGCAGAGGGTTTGGTTTTCCTCACAGTGTAAGTGGAGGGACATTCCTTTTGCACTTTCATCAAGATAGGGTCAGCAGCTTTACAAAGCACAAGGATACACAAAGTAGAGAGACTTGTTATTTGGGAAGAATAATAAAGTTTATTTTAAGTTGATGTAGTGTTTAGTTGTGTACTGGTAAATGAAGGACTAAAATACTCACCTGTTTTTTTTTGCTTGAACTATCCTCCCACTGCCTCTCATTTAGTTTTGACTATCCTACTGCTAAGAGCATGATCCAGTGGAGGCATATTAAATGTATGTTAGCAGGAATAAAAAGAAATTAATTCTGTAGAGGGATTGGTAAGGATTTCTGCTCATAGTATGATCTTGAATCTCAAATTGTGAACATTTTCTTTGCTGTTAAGTAGATTTGAACTGCCACTTAGTAGGGGAGGAAATTCTCCTAGATCTGACTGGTGTCTCTGCTGTACTGCCAGTTTGCACATGAACTCCTTTTAGCTAATCATGAGCAAGGGATAAAAATAAATAGCTATCGAAATTATGTCTCTTTGGAACCAGAATATCCTGGACCTGCTCTCTCCTATGCAACACGTGAAAAAACCCTGTAATTTCTCCCCTTTGTAATTCCTAAAAAGACAGGAAGGAACAAAATCTGTTCTTTTATATAAAATTAATAGCAGAGGTTAGAGAGAGTTCTCCAGCAGATACAAATTGTAGAGGCTTTTGAGGGAAAGCCCTTCCACCTTAAAGGCCTCTAGTAGGAAGTTCCTAAAAATTGCAACAGAATCTAGATGACTAACTACTGAGGTTGTTTGAGGACTTAGCCACAACACAAATATGTAAAGACTGCAAGGTCTAAGAACTAATCATCATACAAGGAAGAAACTGTTTTTTGTTTTCCCTGTTTAGATTTTATGGGTCGTCTGCCACTGAACTGCAAACAAGTCTGGGAAAGCTGGGACTCTTCCATCTCTCCTATTTAAAGTCCTGGTGTCCAGCTCTGGGTGTGGATGGAGAACGAAGCCTTTCATTGTGGGGCAATTCATTGATGGCTGGAAGACATTAGAGTTGTTGACATCTGTAAAGTATTTCAGAAATTACAAGGATATATAGTGATGAGCAACACAGAGGCCACATCAGACCAGAGCTTCATAGTCACCCAGGAGATGCGTAATTGAGGAAGAAACATGGATTCTTTCCAGAAGATGTCAAATCAAGTCCATCTGTACCGAAGCAGGACTGAAAAATGTGCATTGTATTCAAGTACAAAATTCAAGCAAAAGCTCAGTCAGTATTTCCCTTTTACAACTCTGTCCGATGTGAAGTTCTGCCTTTACTCTGATAGGCTTCTTTAAATCATGTATTAAATTCCACTTTCCTTCTGCTAATTCTTTTACTGTTGCACTTGCATTCTTCCTTCATTTTTCTTTTTGTCTTTCCTAGGGAGATTGGAGAGTTAATTAATTCTCTTATTATTGGGAGGTAGGAACATGTAGCTGAAAAGCAGGAGCATTACAAACACTTAGCTGAGGTATTGTAGGGACTGGGTGGCCACTTCATCAGAAGTCTGGAACCTCATAGGCTTCAGGCAACAATGGTTTAATTCTCGGGTCCTGCTGTTGTATCCACTGTAGGAATTCCCCACTGGATGTTCTGTCCCTCACAGTTGACCACAGAGTGATTCTCTGTTGTGGGTTTGCAAGAGCCTGCGCTGTTTTGCAGCATAAAGGGATGCTTTTTGAATGCCGAGCTGTTACCCTTCATATTGCATTCTGATTACATCTCACTTCTTTCCTGACCCTGCCCCATTCACTGAAGCGTGATTACAAAGCAGCCATCGTAGCTTTCCTGGTGGCTTTCATCCACGTGAATGAGGTGTAACCTCCCAGCAATCAGGGCTGCCATGCATTTAGCCATGTCTGGTGGGCATTGATGAGCCTTGGTAACCAAGACCGAGAAAAGTGGTGAAGGAAACTGAAAGAGCTTACAGGAACCAGTGTTGGAAAGAAGTCACTTAGGATGTCGGGCTTTGATTGTGCAGCAAATTATGATTTCTGTATTACTATAGTAAATAGTTTCCACCTCTCCCACCATGTTTTTTATTTTTGTTAGAGGTTTTTCTTTGCCATGGATCCACTTTCTCACATAAAAGCCATCAAATAGAAATTAAAATCCCTTTTCTCTTCAAAGAGAAGAGATAGACAACCCATCCAGTTTTTGGGGAAAGGGGACTGCAATCAGATTTTGCTCTCTTTCTAAATTTTGTTTTCTTTTACATGCTGCCATGCAGGACTTGCACAAACAAGGAGAACTGACTAGCTAAAGAGTAAAGACACTAAAACTTAAAATATCAATAGAGCTGTCAAACATATTGAGTAAGTGGGGAGGACTTGGAATTTTCTTCTAATCTCTTTCAGCTATTGTAAACACATCTCACTTGCAGCAGCACATCTTATAAACAGATGTTGGTTGTTCTTGTCTTTAATTGCTGCTGTCACTTTAGCTTCTAGCAGTTCCCGTTCCTAACTAGCTCAGATATTTCTCCTCTAAACTCTTTTTGCTCTGCTACCCTGCCCCCTCTCTGGGTGTGGGCTTAGGAGGGGTGGATGTGGGTGCACTTTCATTGCAGCTTCACTTTCCTGCTGCCATGCTCGCACTGCAGTGTCGGTGTGTGGAGGTTGGTGGTGTAATCCCTCTGTGCTCAGTGTGCACCACTGATTCAAAGGATGAAAACTGTTTTCTCCCATCTGGTCCCAGTCTTGGAAAACTGTATGGCAGGTGCTGCTTAAAGAAAGCTCTTCTCATGCTCAGACAGGATACCCTTTTTATCCCACTTAAAAAGTGGCAAAGTATTTTTCTCCACATAATCCTTTCAATTCCTGCTATTTGCTGCTCTTCTCTTCCTACCCCCACCACTGCCTTTTCTTTCTCCCATGGGACTGGCAGAATCTCAGAGGAAATAAGTAAAGCTTTCCTAATATAGAAGCTCATCTTCTCTGAAAACACTTCTCATTCTGTTAATGGAGTTCTGGAAATGTTTCAGTTCTCTCCCTACACTAATACTTTATTCTTTTCCTCTGATAGCTGTCCAAGCACCAGTGTCATCAGTTTTACTCGCTTTATTAGCTCATTTTGCAAAGGAATGCTCAGGCAGTCTAACAAAATAATAATAAAAAATTGGCTGGAGAATTTTATAGCTATGTACTCTCTTTAAAAAAATAAATATGCATCTGGAGACATCTTTCTGAGACCATTTCTTTACAGGGGTTTTACGCTTCACAAATATATGTGCTCTACAAATATCAGTGGAAGATAACAGAGGTTGCTTAGTAGATTTACATATGTTCCTTCCTCTCTTACCCTGATATATGCCTGGCCCAGGGCTCTTCATCCTGAGTCTCTCCACCTATGATATCTGTGCTCAATATTTGCAAATCCACTCGTAAAATTTTATATAACAAAAGCACAAAGTGCCTGCAAATCCTCTGCGTAGAAGGGAGTGCTTTTTCTGTGCCTCCCTCCCCCACAGTTACACTAGTTCTGGGGAGAAGCAAGGGAAGCGCAGAGCAGCAGACATGGAAACGTTCTTATTCTTCAATGAGAGTAGGGCTTTCCACCAGGGAGAAGGTGCAGCTTAGTACCAGGAGCAGGTGGATTTGCTGTACCCAACACTGGTCTTACAGGCTTCAGCAGAGTGGGAGGGAAGATCAGGTACCCTCTCGTCCCCTCAAAACCCCAACTTGAAGATGGGGGTGGGGGTGGGGCAGGGTGAGCAGGGAGCTTTCCATCCTCAAAATAGAAACTGTGGGGAGCAAGGACATGCTAAGCACGAACGCATGTAAGGGTGGGAAGCTGGTGGGACGTCAGTGGGAGGAGGAAGAGTTCTTCAGGATGGTGGCATCTGAGGAGACTATGGCTGAATGCAGAAGTACGGGCAGCCCATAAGAGGAGAAATGCCTGCAGTTGCCCCGGGAGAGAACTACTTGTACAGAGAGTATGAAGCAGGCTCGGTAAGCACATGCTTAAAATACTCCACCTGCATTTTGGAGACATTCATTAGCACAGGCTATCTTCCTTGTGCTTCACCCTAGCTGCCCAGGATGCATTTTCTTGCCTACCCTCTTCCAGACACAATATGTGCAGAAATAGGAGCTGGCTGAGATAAGCACCACACAAGACATGGACAACTGCTGCCAAGCAGTGCCCTGTGCTAATGGCTTATCCTAAATGCGCAGGAAGAGGGGTAGAGAAGAATTGCCTGGGATGGGCTTCCCTTTCACACAATCTCTCCCAGAGAAGACTAATGGGTGCCTCAGTCAGAGTGCCCCAGAGCAGAACATACAGAATTTCCAGGCAGGCTGCCTGGTACCCTTTCCACTTTTGACCCATGAGGATGCCAGCAAGGCAGCTCCTTTCCTGTGGTCAACCCAAAACTATAAGTGCGGGCAAGAAAAAGAAACTGGATACCTGCTACAGTAACTTGGTTGCAAGAAGTGTAGTTTGAGAAATGAACTGGTCTTGATAAAAGCTGGCCATGCTGGCATCAGCATTTGGAGTGCAGATTTGGTCATAACTATGTGCACAGAGTGCAGAGACAGGAAAAACCTTAGACAAAAAAGTGTGTTCTCCAGCAGGAACACAGAATTAAGGTGCTACTTTTATGCTGCATTTTTATTAGTGGTATCTCAAAAATATCACTTTCAGCATGCCTTTTTCACTTCTCCCACAGAAGCATGAAAATTAACATCAGCTAACAAAATTTTCTATTGCTCTGGAGGAAATGTTGTTGAGAGCTGTTTATACATTATTTTTCTCATTTGCTTTTCTTTTTTCTTATTTTATCAAAGTCCAGTCATAATGAACTGTCTAATTATTTTCTCTTTTTTTTAAACAAAAATGAATGCATTATTTAATTATTTTTCCCCCCTCACAGAGTTTAAGACACACACAGACACACCTCAACAAACAAAACACAAGACCCTTCATGCAGAGTCTTTTCCCATCAAATTTCACACTGGGCATGATATGCCAGCTCAGACAGAATATATGAGAGCCACGTGGTCCCAGCACACATCTCACAGGCACAGGCAGCAAGCTTGCCCCCTAGACGGCTGGAGAACATCTTCACTGATTGGATTCTGCCATGTGTGAGAAAATAGCTGCACTGCTCATGGAGGTGAGGTGAGGTGAGGTGACGTTTGGGATTTGCAATTCATTATTCCCTACCTGCCCTATTCCATGGGAAAGGTGTTTGAGTTCACGTCTTCTTTTGGCTGCTGCTGTGCCACCTGGAGTGGTCAGAAAGGGTCTGTTCCCACCACCTTTCACCTTATCTCTTGGTGTCAGCACCACTCCTTCCAAACCAAGTGGGCTGAGGAGATATCGTGGCCGCACATGCAGGAACACACGCTTCCACTGTGCATAGGAGAAGAAGTCACAGTCGAGCCCTAAGCTTTTGCAGCCCTTTTCCTGCATACCAAAATCCCAGAGCATCACACCTACCTGCCTTTACCTGCTCCGTGGCTGCACAGGAGTGACAACTAGGATTTTTCCCCCAGGCTGAAGTGCTACCACTTACAGGTAGCTTATGCAATCCTGCACATGAGTTAACTCTACCCCAAACAGGAATCTAAACGGGGTGAAGGTCAATTCCTGTGAAAATATGCTATCCTGCTGCTTGGTCTATCATTCAAATTACTCAAGGTCAGGTTTTATTTAATCATGCTTTCTTCCACAATTTTTTCCCTCCAATATTAAAATAAAAAAACCCAATTAGATAACGAAACATATGTAGCTTGTTTTCTTGGATTGTTTCTCAGCTTTTTCCTAAATTGTCACTGCCCCTTTGGACTTCAGCAGTGGGATAGCTGCCAGGTTTCCACAGAGATGCAAACAAATTCTATGCAATAAAATATCATCTCTACATAATTTAAGCCCCAAATGTACATGGTGACAGTTTTATGTTTGAGTAATATGAAAATCCGAGATATTGGATGTGAGTATAATTTAGGATCGAGAGCTGCAAATATTTCTGTGCCCTGGAATCCAGTTAAAATGCACCATTGCACATGCCGTGTTTTGGTGGTGAAGTATTGCTTGCCTCTGATTGCTGCAGGGTAAGAACTTTATTTTCCTAACCCATGATTTAATGCTTTCCACCCCCTGTAAATTGTAACTAACAATGCCCTCTGTGTGAGCTCTGGTAGCTGAAGAGACGGGGGGAGATGGCTGCAGCAGGGAAAGGGGAAGAGGGGAGAAAAGAAGAGCAAAAGACAGGAACATCTGCAATAGGTTAAAAAACATTCGCAACTTGCCTTCTTAAAGAACTGAAGGCTGAATATTGGGCCAAAACCTCAACTGGATGGTGGCAGTGAAACTCCACTGGTTTTGAAGGAGCTGAGCCAGTCTGAACCAGCTGAGAAGCTGGTCTGCAGTTTCACATTTAGTGCCCAAAGTGGTTGGAGCAGGGGAGGTTTGAAACTGTACTCCTCACGTAGCACGGAGGGGCCTACAGAAATAATGTTTGCTTTGGCATGGAGGTGGGTTAGTGTAGACCCAGCAGGTCCTGCAGTGAAAGGCTCCTTTCTGTTCTGAGTGATGGGGACTTCCATAAAGACAGCAAATTCATCCAGAGATATGCCTTAACCCACATCCTTCTTTAATTCATAAGTCCTTCTGCAGTGCAGGCCTCAGGGTGAATCTGTGTGGATGCGCTTGCCCTTGTTTTCATCCCTGGATGTCCTCTGTTTCTCTGCATGGCACAGATCTCATGGTGTTTTCCCTGGATACCTATTCCAGACTCCCTCTTTAGTACAGCAGCAGTCAGAGTCTGTGACATCTGATAAACTCTGATGCTTTTGAAATGCCTCTTTCTACAGCTGTGGGTCTCAGTTAGGGAAAAGGAGCTGCTGCATTTCCTCCATCTTCCCTTTTCCGTATAGAAAGCCTCTAAGAGGAATTTTTTGCTAAGATTTAGCCATTTCTGGCCTGATTTCTGAAATTTGCTCTCTTCTTCCTTCCTACCCTCTTCTCTTTTCCCAGGATGCTTGCTCTGGCTCCATCTCGTTAGAAAGATTATCTTCTCACAGCATGTGAAATTAAGAAGTAGCTGTGAGGAAAAAGTGCAGCTAGATAAGAGTTTCCTCTCATCACAGACAGCCTGGTGCAAAATGTTTCAAGCAGTGCAGGAAGGCCTGAATGAGGCTGCAATATAACAGAGATAACATCCATCCCATGAAGGCCACCTTCTTTCCAAGAGACTGATGCCTGCTAGAGGCTGACCTGGAACAGAGACTAGACAGAGCAAAAGAATAAAATAGGTATTTATTAAAAAGCCTTCATGGGCACACCTGGTCCACATAAGAGCCTCGTTGGACCACACCCAAGATGCACCTGAATGGTCACAAAATGGACCCCCCAATCACAAGGTCACACACTTTTATAAGTTCTGGTCCATTGGCATATTAGAATCAAATTGTCCAACCACAGCTTCAGGTTATGAAGCTCCATCCTCCTTGTTTTTCTTCTCACTTCACTGTTGTTTTTGTTCTTGGGCCTGAAAGTTGTCCTTGGTCTCAAGCTAGAGAAGGAATTGTTTTGTCTATCTACTCTGTGAAGAGAGCTTAGTAGCACTTAATATGAAACCCAAACCTTCCCACTAAAACATCACAGAATCTAAAAAATATAAAAGCTAAAACTTAAGGCATCAGATTAGTAACAAAGCAGAGGACAGGTGGACAGGGACTAGCACCTGATTTCTTTTATGATAAAGTGTACAGAGGATATCAAAAAAGAACAGCAGGCAACAGGTTTAAAATAGACAAAGATACCACATTATGCAACTTATAATAAGCAGCTCGTCAATTTAATCACAACATTTTGTGAAGACTTAAAAATTGTATGGGTGCAAAACCTGATTGGTAAATACATTAAATTAAAAGAAGATAACTCTCATGCAGGAAATCCCTGAGGCACAAAACACAAAGGAAACACTTTGTGTTTGATCTGCTGCTATGCTCTCCCAGGAGCATCTATGTATTGGCCATCATTGCAGGCAGGGCACCGGGCTGGTGGCCTTGGTCTGACCCAGGGCCACCTCTGTTATGTTCACAGGCCCAGTTAGTCAGGTGCTGAGAGCCACCAGACCTGCAGCACCACTCTCCTAGAGAACTTAGAAAAGAATGGGCTAGATCAACTTTCTATCAAGACAGAATGCTACCAAGGAATTGGTAATTCCAGATATTCAGACCAGGACTTCTGAAGACGTTTTCCTTCCATGTAGAGAAAAATGAATGCCCATGATACATACTGACTGCACTTACCTATAAAAATTCATCTAGCTGATGCATATCTATTCTTTATACCTACCTGAGTCAATGGTAAAATGGATATCCCACCAGTCCCAGAGAGATACACCAGTCATTCTTCCTTCACATCCTCTGGGCTCACCGTGTGCTGATATTCCTCACCTGACTGCAGCCATGGAAAAGCATTTCCGGTGAGAAAAAGAAAGCATTTTTGAAAACCAGCACTGAAGGAGTTTGTGTGGCAAAACTCCAGAGGCAATCTTTTCCCCTTAGAAATTCAGAAGGGTGGTGTTGGTGTGGACAAAGAACATATACATGTCACGTGCAGGAATAGATGCCAACCCCTGAATGACTGCACTGTTTACTTCTGATGCCACATTATCTTTCTTCCAGCATTATTGCAACTAACACCAGAAATCCTGGCCCAGAACATGTGTCTGTTCTCTTGTGGGGGCATCTGCAATACCATGGGTTTGTTGCAAGCTGGTAAATGGTAGTCCTGTATCAGCTGAGATTTGGTGGTGTGTTATATGTGGCAACTTAGAGCAAAATGCTGAGTTCTCAGACAAAAATGTTTATCACCAAAGGAGGTCTTAATTTGGATAAGCCTTTATGTCACAGTACACCACACTGCAATACTGAAAATTTTGCTGCTGTGGTTTCTCAGGATCTTAGGCATGTGAGTAATATTTACGATTTGAAAGCCAAGTTAGTAACATGTCCATTTTTCGATAACTGGAAAAACATCCACAGTTCTGCCAAGTATCTAGGATTTCTTTTTAAGAAATACAGAGCAGATGCCACAGCTTTCCAATCACAGTTTCTTCTAAATTATAGAATCTATGTCATGATGTCAAATCTCCTTGTCAGGAATTATTGGAAACATCTCACTGCTATCTGTCTAGAATAAACATCTCATGCTCTGAGTACCCTGGTGTCAGCTAACGAGTATATTAATATTGAGCATGGGATCTTACTAATTCCCTGCTGAATAAGGACTTATGGCCTGAGAGCATTTAGCAGTGGAATAGATCAATCATCACAATAAACTTATTATAAGCATTTCTAGGAAAATATAACAGCATATGCAAATTCTAGATTCTGTCACCCTTCCTCACATCAACCCTACCTTGCCAAGTACCTCCTGCCTTCCAGAGCTATTCCAAGAGCAGGGATGCCTCAGTGAAACAGAGTGGTGTATTTACAAATAGGGGATCAATTATGTGTTTCTTCTATTCCCTAAATTCTTTTTTGCTTCAGCTGCCTGAACTGGATACCTAACACAAAACAGAAGACATGTTAGTCCCAGTTCAAAATTGTGTGATAACTGAACTATGAGAGTTAGGATTTAGGATTTCTGAGGGACCTACCTGATAGGTCCTGAAGCAAATGACAAGGAAGGAAAACTATTTTCTTACAATATGATTGATTTAGGTAGGATCTTCTGAGATTCTTTTCACTCTACTTGTAAATTCACACTACTTCATGAAGAAATATCAGAAATTACCATAATTTCTCCTTAGAAAAATGTATGCCTGAATTAATGTGTTTAATTAGTGGGTCTCAGTTCAGAGGGCTGTTTGGTTTAACATTTCAATGTCACATATTTGCTCCCCTCATCCTTTTTTTTCTTCCTATTTATTACTGTTTGTCACACACCCCTTTCAAGAAGGTGGTATCGGGTCCTAGGGCTGCTTTGCACTCCCTGATGCAGACATCTAAACAGCTCGCTAATCTGGTTTGGTGGCCTTTGCTCCACCAGATCTGATGTTAAACATTCAGAAATAATTTGACCAGATGGATCTTCCTGCATGTCTAATTTTTCCACTCTAAATTATATACCTAGTTATCACAGTAACTTCTGGACACTTTGTAACTACAGTTAACCCTCTTAGCTTTGGTGTTGTATATAAAAGGATTGGGGCCTACCTCTGAGAATGAAGTACTTGAGAAGAGAGAGGAAGATGTTTTAGGGATAAACTCTCAAATATCAGGAAGATGTCCTAATGTTCAGTTTGTTATGCAAATTAACTTAACCCATTCTGGGATTTCAGTAATTCTTCTGATTTTGCTAAATGTGATGTGTGAGACTGCCACTTACTTAAACACTTCTGTCACAAATTCAGGATTTGGTTGTTGGTTTTTGTTTTCATTCAGGTTTTGATTGCCTGTAACTATCAGAAAAAGAAGTACAGGAATGTGGTTTTAAGAAGCATGAGGCTTCTTAAATTGGGTGGCTTGATGGGTCTAAAGGTGAAAGGTTTTGAATACTTACCTTCTTTTTGAGTAAAATCCATCCAATCTCTTTTAGTTTGGTCAATTACAGATCTAACCTCATTTCCACTTACCTTAACAGGAGTTTTATCCACTGCTTCAGTTTGCAGAGCCTCTACTGCAGTAAGTAGTGTAGCCATGTTCATATCAGAGTTCCCATTTCAAGTTGATTTTAAAATGTTTTATTTTTAATAGTGTCTCTGACATTGTGACGTGATATACCAAAGAGCTGACTCCCTGCAAGTAACAAAAGTTTCAAGGAGTTTTATTTGGAGGGAGAAATGAGACATGACTTGAACTGTAGCTGTCCAAGAAAATAGAAATTTAACACTGGAATGAAGGTAGATTTAATTGGGAGACATGAGGGAAGATAAAGTTGTGAGAAAAGGGAGGTGACATCTGTTTATATTGATAAACAGGCAATAATGACCAAAAAAAACATGTTTATAGGCCAACATTGCTGTGAGAGATGGAGAATAATGAAGAAGTCAGCATTACCTTAATCCTCCTGTTCTTTTTTCAAGTAAATCGTCATTTCATATGGCAAGTCTCACTTTCTTCATACCCATTTCCACCATACAGGTTTAAGTAACAATTGTTTGTCTTCTCAAAAAGAAATATGCCAAACCACGTGCCAAATCCACGAGTAAAACTATGAGACACCAGTCTTCTGCTTACTTCAATCTAGCTATCCCTTATTTTTTAAGTTTTAACTTTGCTATAGTTGCCTGCATGGTATTGGTTTCTGGAAGAACTTGGAGTTGTGAACATCACAAGATGTCCTAAGCTAAATTTTGTTTTCCTCAGGTGTGTTTTGGTTCACTCAGAATTGCAGCTGCCTCAACATAGTTTATCCAAAATGTTGAAAAAGAAGCAGAAAGCATATATACTAGATTAATATCCTATACCTATCTTACCCTTTGAGCTTTACTTTCCACCTGAGTTTTCACCCTTTCTCTTGTTCATTTATTTAAGAATGTATGAAGACCCAAAGATGGGCAGCAGAAAAGTGCCTGTGGTAGTTCTGTGGCACCTCTTCTGTTTGATCTCCTCATCGTTGGTCACTCATCACAACTGCTCACACTGCACCACACATCTGTTCTTCTGCTCCTTCTTCTCCTTCTCCTGACCCAGTCTATTGTTCTTAGTGATGGCAAACTGCCTTCTCCTCCACAGACCATCTCTTCTACCTTTTCAGCTCTTTCTGGCTCCATTCCTTTCTTTCCGAGGTAGTTTTGCGTCTTGACAAGGCACATGTTATTTCCCCTAGAAACACAAAGTGATGGGTATGGTCTACCACGTGTTTACGTTGATTTTAGAGATTTTTGGATCTAATCCTCTCCCTCAAAAATATGGACTGTAAAGCAATATGTTATTTCTTCCTTGTTGGTTCTAGAGTGTTCCATGTAATACTGCAAACTCAGTCCTCGCTTTGCACGCAGCACTCAGAAAGTTGCTGAATGTTGCTTCTGTGCTGTACATTTATTGACTGAAACATTTGAGTTGTTGCTTTTCACACTGGTAATTTTAGAGCGCAGATGCCTAGCATGTTTACTCACATACCAGGGCTCACATTTAATGAGCAAAATGTCAAGTATATTGTTATCCACCATAAAAACTGTGAAAAATATCCTTGCCATCTGCAGTGTGCCTTCTGCTTCAGCCTAAAAGACTTTTACAAGCAACTACATGAAATTAGCATTAAAGTCAATATTTATAAATGGAACCACCTCTAAAGGGCTGGATCTTCTCCCCTCCCACACACCCTGTTCCTCTGGGATCTAATGAGCTGGGGAGGCTGGGTGCAGGAAGGGAGCCGAGTTGTGCCTGGCTCCTGGTTGCAGTCGGCCAGAATAATCTCCCTGCACTGAGGAAGAAGCGGAAAGAGAAGAGTGGTACTAAACAGCATTGACAGCGTCCTTGGGCCGGATCCTGTGCCGGTGCCAGCTGATGTAACATCATTGTCCTAGCTGAAGTGACGCAGTGAGCATAAATCAGCACAGTTTGGGTGACTGACAGAGCACTGTGTTTGATCTGTGCTACCTGAGGATGGAGTCACTCATGGAATAGATGGTGGATAGTAGAGCTGAAACTGGGATTTGATAGACTGTCATCAGAAAAGAATAGCATCTTCCAAGAAAATGTTTGCTAATTGTCCATCAAATGTGGAAAAAAACTGGCCATTTGTTCTGGCTTTTTATGATGTTGAGGACAATGAAGATCATCTGCCACTGAAGTCTCTAGATTGTACTGCAAGAATAATAAAATGAATAATTACCAGTAATGGATAACTGTTCCTGCGTCTTCTCCAATATGAACTTTTAATTTTGCTCTTGCAAAAACTTCAATCCAGTCGTGATTAGTGTGTTGCAGAACTGAGATTTAAGCACATTTTGAAAACTGTTGCTGTCCACTGCTGTTATCCCAACATCCATAAGCAGCCGGAACTCCAGCCAGATCTTCATGGGGCAGAGCTGATGAGCCAAAGCCAGAACATGCTCCCTCAGATGGGTGACCAAGATAACTTTTGCCATTTGTTCCAGCTGTTCTGCCAAGTCTCCCACATACCATCGGCTCCACCAAGCTCACATGAACCAAAGCCTAGCACAGACATCATGAAAGATGGTCACTCTCACAGCTGGACGCTAAGGAAACAGAGAAAGGTAGCATCATCATATGATCCACACCACCTTGCCTTTTTCTTTGTACACATGTTGAACAAGAGGATCAGGATGAAAATTGCTGTGGTGATTAGCAAACACAGCATAAATATTTAGCCAGAAAATTCCAGACCAAATACATTTTAAAAATTTTATCTGTGGTTGTTTAGATGTAAATATATTTCATTAATTGGACTTTAAGAAAGGCACTTACATGTTCCCTCAGAGTATTTCTAATATAATCATTGCTTGGGCAATTAGGCCACTCACTAAACCACAAATCTTATCTTTCACACTCATGAGTCATAAATAAGGACTGAGTCACAAATAGACCTGACAGACGAATGATGTCAGGAAGGAAATAAGATTGGCTGTGAATATATTTAGGCTGGAAATTAGAAGATAGGTGCAGACTACCTGAGGAATGTAATTCTGATATAGTTTTCTAATTGGATGGAACTGAGCTAAGAGAAGTAACTTAAATTGCTTTATCATTTAGCTTCGCAAGCTCATGAAAGGGATTGTACACCAAGTAGGAGAATTTCTTAAGACTGAATGTGATGACAGAAGTCCTCAAGGATTCAGAGTCTCTGCTTGCCATGACTACCTGCAATTAGAGGGTTAGTGGCCTGCTTACCCAAGCTGTCCCAGACAATCCTGTTGTTATCAGTAGTCCTTAGGACTCATACACAGCAGAGGCAGATTGGACAGATACAGCAATGCCAGTGTTATCATACAGTCAAGGTTCTGTGCAATGCAGACTCCAGTGTTTACACCGTGAGTGTGAAGCTATGTTGCCGTGGCTGTTGCAAAACGCTCCTGTCTGAGAAAGTGAGAACACCTTGACTTTCTATGATTGCATTCAAGGGCAAGTTCAATTATGGGGTATTTGTCATGGGGTGCACCTAGTAAAATGGAGATCAACTAATAGCTCTGTAAGCTAATTAAATGTTTTCCAGTGTTTGACCAGTGCAATGACTTTCTGTCATGCAACCAGAGTTCATGGGAACTCTTGTAATACAAATAATGGCATTTACGATGTTGGTTTACCTTTACTGACTTCTGTATTTCTTAAGGAGAAAGGGAGAGTGGGATTTTTGCTATTCATGGAAGACAATTTACTTACTTCCTTGGTGTAAATAACACTGAATATGCTGATGCAGCATAACATAGACTGGAAGGATGCCTGTATGTGAACGCTATCTGCTAAATGAAAAGAGTCCCATGTCTGTCACAGCATGGATTTAACTGTGCTTTCCAGTTCCACAACAGCTCCGTTCTGTACCAGCAGACTTGTCTTTAAATGTGATCCTTGCTTTGCCGTGACACATTATGTCTCAAAAATATTGTTCTTTTAATCAATCTCTAGAGCAGGGATACGCATCCCATAAGATATTGACCACATCAAGTCTTTCTACCTTTTGTATCCAGGATACAGTCTTCTCCCTCTTGTTCCCTTTCCTGTATGCCCTTTGGTCTCTGTCCTATCATATGATACAGGCACTGGTGTTTCCCGGAGACATTCACACTCAGTTAGGAGCAGGAATTCACATGACATGATGTTGAAATTATATAGCCGTGTATGATTCTCATGTGATACTGGGTGCCTGCATCTTGCTGTAATGAGGCCACATTCCCCAGTGCACCTGAATGAAAGATGATTTCCACTGCAGATATAAGGGCTATCTGACCACAAGATTCAGTACTGGTACTTTACAGAATCACAGAATCAGTTAAGTTGGAAAAGACCTCTGAGATCATCGAGTCCAACCTACGACCTAACACTACCATGTCAACCAGATCATGGCACCAAATGCCTCATCCAGTCTTTCCTGAAATACCTCCAGAGATGGTGACTCCACCACCTCCCTGGGCAGCTCCTTCCAATGTCTAATCACCCTTTCTATGGAGAAATTCCTCCTAATGCCCAACCTGAACCTTAGGGTCAGTTACTGCTTGCTTTCTGAAAACTTTCCATCAGATAGTGTTTCACTGTCCTGGAGAAATACTTCTATTTCTTGCTGCTTCTTAACATTTGGTTTATTCACACATGACAACAGAGAGGTGACCTACCTCATTGCCTCAATGTATGGGAAGGTGAGAAGACAAAAAATGAATGACCTCCACATACCTCATTTCAGTTTCCTGGAAATAAATTAAAATTAAAACATTAGTGTGTAAATAATTAAAAAAAAAAAAGTGACTTTTAACTATACAGCATGTGCTGCAGAGTTTAAAGATGAAGAAATCAAGCCTGACTCCAACTGGGAGCAGAACTGGATGTTAGGTTATAACGCAGCCTGCTTTCTTGAAAAGTAGCCTGACGGTGTGAGTGTCAGCACTGAAATACACACAGAGTAATGCATTTAAAAAAATCTATAAAGCAAAATACCTTTTTATAAAAGTAGTTTTCTCTTTGCAAAACTAATTTTCTGAACTGCTAGTAGAAAAATGGAATTTCACTCTTCAGAGACTTGTATTTTTTGTCTTCTATGTAGTTTGCCACTGGTTCAGCTTTCTTTTTCTCCTTTTCTAACTTACACAGTGACGATCATTATAAAGCATTTCTGTCATGAAAGAGTCTACTTTTGAAAACCCATGAGAAATCACCCTTCCGTAAGCATGAAATAAAATCCTTAAGAGGAGAAATCCCCCTTCAAATCATGCCAGAGTTTCACATCTACCTAAGTGCTACTGCAAACTTTGCGAACCATGACATGTATTCCACACATATTCAACATACACCTGAAGATGTTTGGCTCCTACACGTTTCCTAGCTTCACGTCTATAAAGAGTTTCGACCCAGTAAAGATCAGCTGTTGGGGATATGCACTGTAATTCAGAGCAAAATTGTTTGCTGTGTGCCCAGTGTTGTTCATGCTTGAGGGCTTTGTTTTTGACCTCACTGCATATTAGAATAAGGTCTGAGAAGTATGCAAGCTTCCTCCTACTCTCAAATTATTTTTATTGTATCCCAACATTTGGGCTGAAATTCTTCACATTTCAATATCATGACTGTATTGGTTACTGTATCAGTTAAGAAGTAGGAAAATCTTTCTGCTTCTTCCATTTT
>WAAG01041341.1:499-28730 GCA_013390105.1 Tichodroma muraria
CCTGTTCTAGTGGACGCTGTCCCTGCCTCTGGAACTGGATGATCTTTAACGTCTCTTCCAACCCAAACTATTTTGTGATTTTATATTGGACCCAAGCCTCATTTCAGGGCATCAAGGCACATTGACCTTGTCATTCCCAAAGTCATCTTATATATGTTTAGTATGTTGTACTAAATACATAGCAGTCTTAAAAACAAACCCATAATTTTTTCCCCCTATTATAGGGCATGACAGAATATTGCCAGCTGCTTACATTTGTTCCAGCAGGGCATCATCCTATTGAGTAAAGCTTCCTTCAGAGGCCCATCTTGAGCACCTTAACATGAATGTGCATGAGGACACTATAATGAATCTCTGTATTCAGCAGGAACTTGTTGCCCACAGCCAACCTCTCAATGGTGGAACCTGCATTCCATGGATTCTAAAATAAGGCAATTATTTATGTTAATGGGGATCAAAGGAGAAATGGGGCCAAATGCAAAACTGTAATATATCAAGTTTTCTTGGGCTTCGTGGGATTATTTTTGATTGAGCTATTCTAACCACAATTTATGAGCCTGTCTCAGTTTGCTTTGGTGCTCCAAAGGGTGCAAATCATACTTACGCTTCTAGCAAGCACATATATTCTGCAAGCACAGTCTTGCAGTCATGAAATCAGTGTCTAGGTTCACAGCAAACAACCAATGCTTTATTAAAATAAGGACATCAAAATTTAAACAATCTCAGAATTTTTCCCATTATTAACATTTTCTGTGAAGAAACTCAAAAGGAGATGACTGCTTTTATTCTTTGCCAATTCAGTTATGCTAATTTTAGATGTAATTTCTTGCTGTTATGACTGCTATCTGTGTTAGGATGTGTTTCTTTCTGTACTTTCCTTTGGGATTTGTTTTCAAGAGGTCTGCAGTTTGAAGAGAAAATGTAAGTGAAATGCAGTGAAACATTCATAGGCTGCACTGGAAGTGGGGCAGCACACAGTGCCATGCTATACCAGCATCTGGGTTTTTGTTTTGTAGCTCTTGTGTCAGTTTTGATGAGAGATGGTGCTCCTAGACTAAGAAAACTCTAAGAAATCTCGGTATTTAACCCAATCAGGGTAAAGCTTGTGCTGCAGCACAGTTCTGTGACCCTACAGCTTCTGCCACACAGAAAAGCAGGACCTTTCAAAAGTGTGAGGCAGCTGCTCTGCTTTCTCCATCCTGGTGATTTTCCAGATCCCCAGCTCACCTACCACCCATGTGGGAAGGTGGTTCACAATTTATGTTACCCCTCAATTACCAACAAACTGCAAGCCTTTCTCAGTTTGCAAGGCTTTCTGAATGCACTCATGGCTCAGCTGAGGGTAACTGTAAAGGCAGGATTTTCTACCTTTAACTTCCTGCCTTCCTAAGAAAATAGGGTTCTCTGAGGAATATTCTGAGGGGTGGGTATTTCTGGCCAAACTTCCCCCAACTACTGCTGCATAAATCCAGGTGCTGCATTCCCTAGAAGCACTGGTTATATGATAGGAGTAGGATCATTTTTAACATAACTGAATTGGTTCTTTCCAAGTAGCTCAGACACATTTTGAATGACTGGTTCAGCCTTTCGCTTACATGATCTAGAGAGGGAAGAAAATGAATCATCTCATTTTGAGAGCTTCTTCACAGAAGGAAAAATTCTGCTCTCCTAATGGTAGGGAATATATTATCCTCTGTGGACAGGCAAAAGAAAAAGAGGAGTGATGGAAGGATTCAGTGACTGGGATTGTTTTGTAATGTGAGGGAGCTTGAAGAGAGCATATGGGAAAAGCCAGAAAGGTCCTGTCAGAATCACTGTTTTTCTTTTCCTGTTTCTAAAGAATTTCATGTAATGATGGGTGACACAGTCTATCCTATAAGGTAAAACCATAAGGTTTCCCCACCCCCCACAGTGACTGATTATATAATACCTTAGTACAGTACTCCCTAGTCTCCTTAGAAATGCAGAGTAAGTGGATATTTGATTACTTTAAGGGATATCCTGGTATGTGTATTGTGAGAAACCTAAAGAAAAAGTAGAGATTGAGTGCTCCAAGGGGTTAGATAAACAAGTATTGATGTTAATCTAATTTAGGTTTAAATAGAAAGGTAATCACATATTTCTCATTAACTTTAAGAAAATAGCTTATAGAAGTAAATTGATAAATAGTTCTCTATTTCTTTATTAGTGGAATTTTTGTCTTTGTTTTTGGAGCATTCTCTTCAAATCTTAAACAAATTCCTCACAGGGCAGTAGTTCCCTGTTTCCCTTTTGAGAGCTTGGAATTGCAAGGAGATGCCACTATCTGATTTAGTATTGAGTTGTACGTATTAGCCTACTGTAATTCTTAAGTAACCTGTGTATATAGATGAAATGATACCTGTTAGGCAGAAACTGGAGAACCTAACTTATTTCTTGCCACTGTGTGGAAGAAAAAAGGAACCCCAAATGCAGCCTTTTAGTTCTGGATATATTATCCACAGCATTGCAAGTGTATTGTGCCTGGAATATAATTAGCCTATTAAAATAATCATGAAGGACAAATAGAGATTAATGAATTTAAGTGAAGTTTAAATTAATCTCTGCACAAGAGTATCACCTTCAAAAACTCTTAACAGTCATGCAGATATTTTGCTTTTTCTGAGTTGGGTTTTAGTCAGAAGCGTAAACAAATGAGTACCAGCTCTGTTCTTGGGCAAGACTTTATGTGATTAATAGATGCACAGATGTTCAGTTTCAAGCAATGGAACTAGCAGAGACTGTGAGAATTTTTTTTCCCCCCCTCTTCAGATTAAGAAAGAAACCCCACCATGCTTCCGTTCACAGTGGAGAATTCGTCTACATCTGTCACTGTCTACTAATATACTGCCAATTCTTTCTTAACATTAGCTTCACTTGAGGCATTTCCAGTGTCAAATATACAACTGTAGACAATTCTAGAAAAGCAATTGGTACAGACTATCATTCTCTCTGAGATGAATTTGCGCCTTAATTAACTGTGTGTCTGTCCATAGCTCAGTGTAGTCCTGCTTTTTGACAGAGCATGAAGTGCTATGGTGTTAGAAATAATTAATGTGGTCTTCTGCAGCCTAATTCACAAAGCCAGCTAATGCTTATGAGTCTCCAAAAACATTTTAAAATCACCAGTTGTACTGTGCGCTTTGATTTCTAGAACTTGGACAGCATTATGATTTCTGCATCTTGAAGAAGGCAGCAAATCAAGGTGTGTTTTCAGTCCTTAGTTTCTTCACTGTCTCTGCTCTTGTAGGTGTGTTTTGCTAGTGGCTCACTGTAGCAGGAAAGAACTTCTGTGTACATCCTGCATGATCATATATTGCCTAGTTATGCTGATATTTGATTCAAAAAATGCCTTACTGGCTTCATGCTCCGTGAGCAGAAAGCAGAATTTTTAAGGTTACTTGGTTAGCTTGGTACCATTGTTTTTTAGATTTCAGTTCCACGTGAAATCCAAAACACCAAACAGGCTCAGAATTGCCGCCTCGAGTGTTTCTGTGCAGGCACAGCATGATGAAGCATGGACAACACACCTAGTTTAGAATAATAAATTACCAGTGGTACCGAAATTGTCATAGCTGCACTGCCGTGATGAAAAGATATTTCCCTATGGTACTCCCTATTGTGAGCAAACTTTGTGAACTTCCCAGGTGTCTTGTACTCGGCCATACACTACCTTTTCTATTATTTGCAGACTCAAGTTACTTTGGGAGTGCCGGGTGCACGAACAGAGCGCTTTCCCGGCTTTCCCCCGCGGGAGGGACGCGGCCCCGCAGCGAGCTCCAGCTCCCACCCTCCCCGGCCGCCGCCGCCGCCGAACGCGCTATTTTGGGATGAGAAAACCTCATTCCCAACACGTCCGCCGGGAGCACAGGTGTGTGTGGTGGGGAAGTTTTGCGTTTTAATTATTTTGTTTTAATTATTATTTTTTTTTTTGTGCTTGGTAAACGCCCTTCACAGAGACCCCCCTCCGCAGAGAAGGCGCTCATATTATTCAGGCTTTCAGCAAGTTGCAGGTGCTGCCTCAGTTATAATAAATACACTTGGGGATTTTGGGTTTTTTTTTTTAGTTTGTTTGTTTATTTTGTTTTAAAAACACCTTTAGGTTCTCCCCAACAAAGTTTGTGATACTATAAAAACGTGTGTGTCCCAACACACAGGTGAGACCGGGGCATCCCACAGCTGAGTTAAATGGGAATCTGAGTGGAACATTATCCCCCTTGCCTGTGGTGAGGTTAGATACTCCTAAAGAGCTTTCTCCCATTTTCCTTCTTCACAAAGGCTGTGGTTCAGAATATTTGCATTCAGGAGAAGCTCTAAGCAAGTCCTGGACATAGAAGAGATTTGCATTATTTTTTTGCTACAACTTTCAGGAAAAAAACTCTCAACAAAATAAAACCCTGATTTTCTTAAGGTGCTGACCACATGGTGAATAGTGACTGTGGTTTTACTAAGTGTTATAACAGAATTAGTTGTTAAATTTGTTAATAATTTTCTCTGGTGGCATTCTCTGAGATACTCTTTGTTTTTGTACTCTTGGTCTATATGTATTCCACAACCAAATCATATTCCTGATTATATAAAAGATAAATTATTTATATATTGGTTTTGAAGTTTTTTAGAATTTTGAAGTTTTAAGAATTCTATCTTCCTTTATAAAACTGTTCTGTTTTCTGGTTTGTGGATTTTTGTTTTGTTTATTGCTGCCATAGTCCTGTTACACTCCAATTGCACTACTGTCTGTTTCATATGGAGAAGGAAGTTTAAACTTTCTTGAGTCCTGTGGCAATTGAATGAGTCTTGGACTTTTGCAGGATTATCTCATGAAAAATTTCTATTTTGTATTAGTAAGATTTATGGTTGCCTAATCTTCCCTCAAAAAAAAAAAAAAAAAGGTTATCTTATATCTTGCATATTCATTGAAACGATCCTAAAAATAATTTGTTTTGCTAAAACAAACAATGTGTTTTCAGGAACTTGACACCAAAACCCACTAAAAGCATGACTCTGATAGCCCACAGCATTTAGGGTTTTTTTTAATTGTACCCTATGTATACATATAAAAATTCTTTTCCCTTAAATATTTCAACATTATTAGAGGGACTTCTAATGGTAACATCTATCATTTTAAAAATAATTATTTCTATTCTTAGATGTTGAAGATAATATAAATGATAGTTTAATCTATCATTTATAATACTAAACTAAATAAAAACTAAACTAAACCCCCAGAAACTAAACTAAACCCCCAGATTCAAAGTTATGATGTTGTAGTATACTTATTTCAGGAGATTTAATTAAGCTAAACTCATTTTGGGGGGAATTCAGGTGCCAGAGATGGATGGTTTGCTATTCAAACCTTTAAGGGACTGCCTGGTTTTACTGACAGGCAGATGTTCACAAAACACTATTTTCTGTAAAACGTTTCTCTCCATGTCCAGTGACTTTTTAAATGTAATTGTTGTCTCATTTTAGAGGCAGTGAAGCAGTTGATTTAGTCAGGCCCCAAAAACAGTTATGCCAATTGTTATGCCAATGTAATTCTGCAACCTCGACATGCAATAGCATTAGTCTTATTCTGAGATGTTTATTTTTAATCCCTGCTATCATCCGTGAATTTTAATGTTTCCAGCCTGCTTATCAGTTTTCTTAGAATGGTCTTGGGAGTCTCCAGGTTTTGAAAGAAGTCTGTCACATAATCTGCCTTTTTATCCTGCTTGGTTAGTGATTTAAATGCAGAAAGAGGAACTGCTTACACTGAGCCACCACAAACACAATAAATAAGGAGAAAAACAAACTAAAAAAAAACCCTACAGATAATCATGTGCAGGTAAAATTCACTAAGAATCTTGCATCCTGTTTTTTAGGTAAGTCTGTAACTACAACTCTCTTTTTGACTGTTACTATTCCCAGGATAAAGTCGGGGCAAAGAGATTTTTCTTTCAACAATGTGTACTTGCCTTGTGTCTGCATTAGTAAATTAAGCGTGAACACTTACCATTTCATCAGTAGTTACTTGTATGCACACTTGTCAGAAAAAAAGTGCTTTCTGTGGTGTCTGTAACACCAAACACCTTGTCCTTGAGGCTGACCTCTTGAAGTAGGGTGGTTATGAACGTGGGGTTGGGTACAGCAAGGGTGAATCAATCAGAACTTCCCTGCCTAATCCTGCAGATAAGTAGTAGGGCTGAATGCAGCAACTCCCGTGTCATCCATATGTGTTGAGATTTATGAGTCCTGTGCCTCCACCCACCACAGACTGTAGTGTGAGGGATTCTACTGCACCTGGGAGAATTTGTATATAGCTGGCTGTGAATCCCTCTGTCAAAATCGATTTGGGCAGAGTTGAAGACAAATGAGAGCCTCTTGGTGGTAATGCATTTATTAAAAGCTTGCTTTAACAGTTTGTTCAAATAAATACCTATTGTTGAACATGAAGGCTACCCAAAAAACCCAAACCCCAAGCATTTGCTGAATTTTAGTTCAAAGTTCTAGGTGGATGAGGTTCTGCTGGCTGTACTCTCTGTTCCCTGTACAAGGCTTTTGCACTCACAAAATGGAAATGGCAGCGTGCCATACACCACGTATTAAAATTGCACTGTTATAAAAGCAAGGAAAAAAGCACTTTGCAGTGCTTTCACTTATCATTTAGTGCCAGCTGGCAGTGTGGGATTGGAAAGGCTATTGGTTAGTCTTTACATTTGGTCTTGCTTGCTGTGTGATAAATAATAGTTCTATCTTCCCTGACACCTTTTATCTAGGATCTTGAACTGTTTCAACTCTGCCTGTGGATGGGAACGGTTTAATTAAATAACACCTTTGCAGGCATTGCATTTTATGGGCTTGTATTACACAGTTTCTTTATGTGACTGTGCTGATATGCACACAGTTGCTGGTGCCAGTGAATCTGTGGAATGCTGCTTGCAGTGTACACTCGTTTCATTGATCATAATCAAACTGAAAAGATGAAGCCCCCCGTGCTCTAGAAGTGCAGCCCCCAGCCTATGCAAAGGAGGGATTTTATTTTTCTTAAATAGCTAAAATCTTTAAAACAGAGGCCTTGATGTTGTCATCATACTCCAGATCTGCCTGTTTTGAGGAATACCCGCAGTGCCAGTAATTCGGTGAGCAGCTGCAGTGGGAACTGCAGGCTGTGCCCTGGGTGGGGGGAGTAGCTGGAGCCCCAGGCAAGGCAAAGTAAACTTTTCCTTACTTTGTGTGTTCCAGAGCCTGTGTATTCCCTCAGTGCCTGGTACAGAGCAGTGGGATGTGAGGGTGTGCATGGACCCAGAAGTCTCACATACAGCAAGTAAGAGGTGGGTGGGAATACAAAAGTGATGACAGCAGTGGTTCAGTGTTACCTAATTTATCTATATATCCACTTATTTGTATAGTATGTGTGTGTGCATGTATGGAAAGACAGCAGAGAAGTGGGAAGGTTTGTGGTGAAACTGCACCACATTCCATGCTGTGCTGGAATTAAAGGAGGTCATTGACGTAGGCCAGCTTAGATCCAAGGGATGGCTCCCTTTAATGCCAATGGTGGTGGTGTGTGTAATGTACTATGCAGGAACGTCAAGGAATATCTTGGAGATCTCTCAGTGCTACCAGGTGACTGTTGGCATCCAGCCCAAAGCTGATGTGCAGTCACAGCCATTCTGGAATACTTGGGGAAAAATAGAAACCTGAAGTCTCTCTTCCCACAAGTGCAAGTCAAGTTATACTATAATCAGGTGCAAACAAACCTTTTGATTTGTGTAGGAATCAGAAAAGTTCTATAACATGTATATAATAAGATCATTGGAATATAAATATGGCTTTAAAATGATGGTTGATCCTTTGAAATCCTACTTGATGCCCCTGCCCATGGCAGGGG
The DNA here is from genome assembly GCA_013390105.1 of Tichodroma muraria. Classification (NCBI taxonomy): domain Eukaryota; kingdom Metazoa; phylum Chordata; class Aves; order Passeriformes; family Sittidae; genus Tichodroma; species Tichodroma muraria. Next base: position 8,391 of record WAAG01041341.1, read on the forward strand.
GGTTGGAACTAGATGATTTTTAAGGTCCCTCCCAAGCCAAAGCATTTTAAAATTCTATGATATAAATAGTTTGGAACCTGAAATAGAAATCATTGTATCCTCAATCTACTTCACTGTAATCTTTACTGACTTGAGCACTTCTTTCCCATGTTGAGACTTGTGCAATGTGGGGAAAAGACTTGCTCAAAATGGACTAAAATAGATTTTGTAGTGGATGGTTATATTGCCTCTCTGTTTATCTGTCTGCAAAATGCATGCCTGTAACGAGTTTGAAAGTAAAAAAATTACATTCTTGTCATGGTTTCCGTCTGAAACTAGACAGAAATATTACTTTGGGTTGCTAATTTAAAATTCTGTAATTAAGAGCAAAGCAGGCTTAAACTTGAAAAGAACAGACTTTATTAACTAAGACAAAAAGAAGGGGAAAAAAAAAGAATTAGAATTTTCTTTCTAAAAGAATAGAAACTTTCTTTCTAAAAGAATAGAAACTTTCAAAACATTCTTCTTCTATTACCAAAATTTCTTCCATTCTCACTGACAACATACAGAAATCACGTTTAGAATTTTCAGTCAGTTTTTCTCAGTTCTAAAACAGTCTTTCTTCAACTCTTTTAGAGATTGGAGCATCTCTTATTTGCTATGAAAAAAACTAACAAAACAAAACAATTATTTCATGATAACAACCGCCTGGAACATCTGTATCATGAAATTCCTCCCACGTTTACAGCTCTTTAATAGCTGTGCTTCTGGGTCATAATCGATGTATGGGGTTTATTTTTCAAAGACAAAACTGTTCAAAATCAAAGGTTCTCTTCTTCATCTTCTTCTTGGGGACAGAATCTTCTCTTCCCTGTTTAAACTTCTCAGCAATCACAGCTATTTTAACATTGGCTTATTTAATACTGTATTCTCTTGCTCAGGTCTACAATTTGAACTTTATCTCCCCATACTTCTCTATGTTTTAAAGGAAAATATCTCATTATATTATAGTTTATCACTATAGCTTATAAGAGATTTTAATGTGGAAAATAAAACAACTCCTTATCTTCCTTCCATCTAGGACATTACTTTCTTCNGATCCCAGCGGCCGTGGCTCGGCCCATCCGTGGCTCGGCCCCGCGGCCTCCCCTCCCCGCCGACCGCGCCAGGCCCGGCCCGGCCCGGCCCAGCCAGGCTCCGAGGGCCGCGGCGGAGCGGCCGGGCAGCGCCTGCTACCTCTGCTCCAACCGGGAACCAGGAGAAGGAGCTTTCTCGGGTTCTCACTCAAAACGTGCATTCACAAAGGCGTACCTATGCGTTCATTGGTTTTATCAAGTGTCAGTAATACACATTGGCCAATCACGGCTAAACTACAACAATTCTGAACATGGATTTCTACAGTTTTGTGGAAATTGAGCATAAAGCTTGTATGATATGATCAAATAAAAGTAACGTGGTTTTTTTTGCTAGCTTTTGTGTGATATTGGTGTCTACATAGAAAGACCTGCTATTTTTGTACCTATATGTGAAAAATAGATTATAATGGAAAAATTAGCCATGTTTCTGCATTTTCTAGGAAAGAAAAAAAGAAGATAATTTATGCTTGTTTTTGTTTAGATCTGACTTTTCAAGAAGAGATGCAATTAAAGGTGTGGTAGCTGCACATAACTGTGGTGTTTTCTGTGAAGATGAAAATGGACCAGCTGCTCCTGTTGTAAGTTATTACTGGCAAAAAGCAATAAGCATTGCTGCATAAAAATGGCCTCTCTGGCTGGAGAAATGTTAAGTGTCGCAGAAAATGACTTCTGGAATCCGTATTTCTAACATTTTCTTTTAGGCACCGAGGTTTCAGTCTTGCTGAGGTTTTGCATATCTGTATTCTGGAAGGGATGGGAGAATTACACAAGGTTTTTGTTGACAAGAAATCTCTCCAGTCCCGAGGATAACCATTGTAAAATGACATTCACTCAGTTGATCGTGTCAGAACCGGACTATTCTGATGAACTTTCAAACTGCTTTCAAGGATTGTAACCCAGGATATTAACAGTTTAAATAATCTAGATTCACAAGTGTTAGGGTAGATGTAAAAATACCCAAACAAATGTCCTATTTCATTAATACTTAATCAAGCCAATCATTGGAGTTCAAGTTTGTCTTTGTTTGTTGGTTCTGTTTATCCAAGGGTCTGATTTACTCTCTCACATCCAGAAACATCTGAATCTTCCTCTTAGCTTGTCCGAGGCAAACTGCTTCAATTCTGGGGTCACTGGACTGATGGAAGCAGTCTTGTAGCTGTTGTCAGTTTATTCTGCATTGACAATAAACATTTTACTTAAAGATCTTTCTTTATAATATTTAAAAAAAAACCCTCAATTTGTAGGAATAATTAAATTCAAAATGTTTGCTTCTTTCTGAAGTAAATGAAGGATGCAAGCAAAAAGCAGAAGGGACAAAGTGAACACACTGTGAAAGGGAACAATAGGATAATTTAAAAAAAAAATTGTTTTTTTATTATTTCACTCAGGTATAGCACATAACTGATTTCTAGGGCAGAAAGTAAAATATTTGGTAATAACTGTTACCTGGTATCATTCATGAAAACATAATAAAACTAGGAAAATGGTATCCAGTCTGCACAATTGGAGACCATCAGATGACCTGGACCACACCCACAGTATCATGTATCTAATATTTGACTAATATTTTTGATAAATGATTCATCTTCAGCTGTTAGGAGCTGAGGATAAAACAAAAAAACTTGTTCGAAATTTTGAGGTTGGTCTGTGGCTTTTCCCTCATCTCCACTTTGCTGTTCAGAGCAGTGGTGAGAAGGACAAGTGTTCACGATCTGTGAGTTTTTAAATACACAAAGCTGTAAAGTCTTATCACTTCCTTATCTTGGCACCTGCAATTCTATGCCATTCTGTATGTATCAGATGAGATAATCTCCTATGTCTCCCTTAAATGCAGGGATTAAGAAATAGGCTAGAGCTGAAAACATTCATATCAGTTAAACTGGGCTCTTTGTGACTGTAGCTGCGAATACTTTATTTAGGAAAAGCAGCCAGAGAAAAAGAGGGATGTGAAAGGCAGTGCCTGCCATCTTAGTGGTTTTGCAGATTCAGCACAGGTCTGAGTTATTTTTGATGCTCCAAAAACTGCTTCTCTCTGCTTAAATGTTCGTAGGAATAAACCCAAAGATCATCTTTTGCAGAACTGCACAAGTGAGTTTGGAACACAAACCTTGTGAGGAATGGCTGAGGGAGCTGGAGGTGTTTAGCCTGGAGAAAAGGAGACTCAGAGGTGACCTTATCACTCTCTACAACTGCCTGAAAGGTGGCTGTAGCCAGGTGTGGTTGGTCTCTTCCTCCAGGCAGCAACTGACAGGACCAGAGGACACAGTCTAAAGCTGGGCCAAGGGAAATATAGCTTGGATAGCAGGAAAAAGTTTTTTATGGAAAGAGCGATAAAGTACTGGAATGCTCTGCCCAGGGAGGTGGTGGAGTCACATCCCTGGATGTGTTTAAAAAGGACTGGATGTGGCACTCAATGCCATGGTCTAGTTGAGGAGTTAGGGCATGGGTTGGATTCGATGCTCTTGAAGGTCTCTTCCAGCCTTGTGATTCTGTGATTCTGTGAGTTATTTTCCCTGTGCTTTCTGTTTCTGACTTCAGGGTTTTGCATTCACTTCTGTGCAGTGAATCCAAGCCTGTCACTGCCTGGGAAAGTGGTTATGCCACTGTGCTATTACCTAAAAGTGCTGCTACTTCTTCCAGCTGCGCTTCAAAAATAAACAGGAGTCCTTCTCTGGCCATTCAAAGAACAGCTGCAGGCGCCCAGGATTGTGAGAGGAGACCTGGACTGTCCATGTTCCGGACAGAGAAAAGAATTTGGATCAAGTGCAGTGGAAAATGTTTCCTGTGAGATAATTAGCTGGTTGTCATCCTTCATGCCTGCAGCTTTAGATAAGCTTGGCTTGAACGCCTGCTCCTCCCCAGACATTGTGCAGGAAGTGTTGGATCACAACTCTAAGATTTGGATTCCACCCAAGGGAACCACAGGCCTTAAAGACAGATGTGTCAATGGGCCACTCCTAGGCATGCAGGTTTCTCGCTGAGCTCAGTGATTTTAAAAGACGCTCTGTAGTAAATGTTGGGTTTGGTGAAGTGATCTGGGGCAGGTTTGAGGTGGCTATTTATGGCACATATTGAGTACAGTCCCCAGCATGAAGGTTTCGTTATATAGCATTTTGTCCATCTGTTCTGTGATTTTATTTTTTTTTTTCTTTGATGGGAAAGAAGCTAAAATTACTTTGGAATTTGTTCTTCATTCTTCCTGCTTGTCTGAGGGGAAAAGTGAAGTGAAATGTCATGACTTTAATAGGAATTTAATGGATTGGCAATGCTTTCTTTTCCAGTTAACATTTGAAGAATTGGGCTTTTTTCCCATGTTTTCTTTGCCAATGTTTTCAATGACAATTGAAAAAAAAAACCAAAACCAAGAAACGATTATTATAAAGCTTTGCTGGGAAACCACTGAAAATTAAGGTTTACTTACTTTTGTCATCAATTTCCATGCTACCATTACTGCTGGCAGTAATGTTAACTCGTGGTAATGGTAAGTTGCTTTTATTTTTCATGCATTTTTAGCACAAAACTTTTGAACTCATCTCATTTCCAAGAATTTTCTGTGTTAATGAGAGCACCTCTTCAGAAAGCAGTGCAACAATGCAGGTTATGAGATTCTTTGAGAACTGTTGGTTTGAAGATATAGGCAAAATATATTTCTATCCTAAAGGGGGGAAAAAAAGCTAACCAGATGCAAAAGTGGAGAAGCTTTGACCTTTTTATAACAAATGTTAAGATTATACCTACAAAGGCACTCAAAAGACTGCACAGCTATTTCTGTGCTGAAGTTAATAAATATGCTTTCAATTGGAAATGATTAAAACTTTATTAGGAAGAGTTAGTTGAAACAAAGATACACAAGCACTCTATAATTTCTGTTTGTATAAACTTGATCTGTTGAATCTGTGCAGTGATCACTGATGTCCAGGGTAAATATCTTTTGGCTGCTGTCATCATGTTTTTGTTTCCTTCAAGAAGCTTTCTCACTAAGTTCTGATTAATTGTATTATTTCATAGGAATTTCAAGTACTTTGCTTGGTTTCAGGAGCTAATTTAAAAAAAAATAATAGAACATTCCTTTCCTGTGAATCTTGCCATTTGAGAAAAAGGTGAACGTGACATTCTTCATGTGAAGGTGCTACCAGTTCAGAAGTGATGTTATTAACAGTTGTTATATTGCAGTATTAAAATTAATGTTTTTTAATGCCTGTAATGTCTTTCATCCCAAAAACACTTTACAGGAAGTGTGTCAGCTGTCACCTGTTGGATGGTTTAATGCCTTGGTAATAACTCTAAATGACACTGCATGCAGATGAAGGAGTTTCATTGATTGACAAGGATTCATTGGGGCACCTGGTGCTTTGTTTCGGGAGGAAAAGTGCCATGCTTGAATGGAATCCATGTCAAGATTACACCTATAATCTGAGATCAAAAGAAGGGGGAACAAAAGATGTTTCATGGGTGTCTTCCAAGCCACAGTTCCATGTAGTTATCTTGCTTCATCTGTCTGTGATAACAATGGAAGATAAGTTGGAGCGTAAATTGCAGCTTGACTTGGAGCTGACAACAGGCAGGTGGCTGGTGTGGAGTTCATATCCAAGGACATGAGGAGCCCAAATCAGGTGCATAAACACAGATACCAGTGGGATGTGAAATGCCACAGGGAATTTTGTTTGTTATCTGGATGCTAGTTCAGGCGAGATGTAGCTCTCCTTGATGTCCAAGCCTGCGTAGCTTGAGACAAATGGTGTCTCAAATGTCATCAAGCGCTCATGATGAGATGACACAGTTGTGCTCCGTAAGATGCAAGAAACCCAACTCGCCCAAGAGGGTTGTTTGGATTCAACGTGTATGATTTCCATAATGTGTTTGTTTTGCTTGAGTCCAGGGCAAGTAAGAGAAATCCCTGAGGGGAAAACGCAGGAGAGAGACCTGCCAGGTAAGTGTCAGTCAGAAGTGTTCTCTGTTTTTTGCCTTGGATTTCAGCTCAAGTAAAATAAACACAGGGTATCCCATGAGTTTGTAGTGTCCCTCAATAAAAATTACTGTAGATAAATCCATCCACACAGTATGTTAATTCTTAGGATTCAAATACCCAGTGTTATTTCCTTCTCTAAAATGGCCGGTTGCTAAACTATGATTAAGAAGAATTCATTTTTTATTAATTTCTCTCTTGAAGGCTGTTTTGGTTTGAAAGACAGGTGTCTGCTTAGGAAGGCAGGAGCCTCCCTTGAAATGGAAAATGTAAACCCCCTCCCTCTGAATTATTATAATTTTGAAATTAAGGGGCTCTCTGGCAAAGGTATGGGAATAGGAATAGCAGTTCTTTATTAGGAAAATTAAGATAAAAATCCAGCAGTACAAAAGAAGTCCCCCTGACAGAGTCAGAATACAACCTGACACCCTATTAGTCAGTGTGTTGGTAGCAGTCTGATTAAATGGTGGCTGCAGTCCTTCTGGAGTGACAGATATGGTTCTGTCAAAGCAATGATCCTGTAGAAAGGGTGTAGTTTTCCTCTGAAGGTCCAGTGGTGATAGATGGGCCTGGTCTTCCTCTAGGAATCCAGTGGAAAAGGCTGCCTTGGTGTTCCAAATCTCAGATTTTACCCAGGTAGGAATGTTTGGCTCCTCCCCCTGGGTGGAGCATCTCCCAATGGGCTGATGTAATTTTATCAGTCATGCAGTGAGACTCAGTGGCCCATCAGCAGAGGATATATCTCTGGACAGAGGATGGGTCATGGAAGAGATAAAGAAAACTGCCCCACCTGGCTTTAACAGCTGGCCCATAAACAGAGGATAACCCCCACCCCAGAGTTATGAGGGATGGCTCATGGAAGAGATAAAAACCACTGCTCCACCTGGTATCAGCAGATGGTGATTTACATTGCAACCTAAGACAAAGGCAGGTCCTAGACCTGTTTGCATCTTACATTGCAACCTAAGACAAAGGCAGGTCCTAGAATTTTCTGCAGATGCTGACTTTGGTTTTGTTTTTTATTTCCAGCAGTCAATGGTCTATTTCAGTAGTTATCAGTCCTGGATTTCAGAACTTTCTTAACTTCCTTTTGACTTAATAAATATGAATAGTATTTTTCCCCCTGGAATATTTTGCCATAAACATACTAGGATGTTGCAGTCTCTCTTCATTGATGTAACTAGATCAGTTATAAGAATAATCCTTGAGAACTGGCCTCTGCAAACTCTTCTCAGTCAACAGAAATGGTTGTCTAAGACTTTAAACCTTGAGGCAGGTTATGGTCTTGACTTTCCTGTCAGAAGAAATAATGCAGTATTAAACTGAGGCCTGCCAGGTGCTTTTGGCATGACTTTCAGAACATGGTGGTAGCGGATTTTTTAATTTTCCAGCTTTGCCTAGACTGATATTCCAATTGCTGGCTGTAGATTTATCCTGATTTACAAGATTATATGACTGTCTAGATCAGTTAATTTATTCCAGTGTAGGAAAACAGACATTGATCACACCATCTCTCTATTTTTTCAGTAAGGTAACAGATTAGGATCCTTATGTTTCTCTGGCCTTGGCAGGATTTTCACGAGTGCATAAATTTTTGGGGTGTTGGGGTTTGTTCTTGTTTTTTCTTCTTGCTGTTTCTGAGACATTCTTTGCCATATGGCAGGATGAAATGAAGAATGTTGAGGCAGTGAAGAAGGGCAAGGGCTAGAAGAACAAACGATGTCTAAGTGGAATGAGTATGCCTGGAAAACATGAATAGGTCTGTTATATCTGAGCTATTACTTCAATTCTAAAATTGAAATATGCTGCTTTGGAATTACGCTCTTTTCACATCTCTATTCTCTGCCTTTGGGCAATTATGGAGCTGTTGAATTCAACCAGTTTGCACATTGTCCTCACTTAGCTGCTGCTTTGTTCCGGAATCAATATTGAAATACGGTGTTTAAAAGTGTTGCTTTGACAGACCTGCATAATGCTGTATGATAGCAGCATTCGAGCACGCCATGGAAGCAACAACCCCAAGGGGCTTATTCTGTTTATCTTCAGATACGCCTGCTGCTTTGTCTTGGCAAAAAATATCTGAGTGTGACATTAAATTGCCTTTGTACCCATTCTAATAGGGACCTTGGATTACATGAGGAGTTGTGGGAGGAAGAGGAAATGTGGTTTTCCAGGTGGTTTCTCAGGCCCCATGCCGGCCTGTGTGACACAGAGAGATGCAGGGTGAGCTGCTCCTGCTGAGGTGAAGCAGCCAAGGCTCCCTTGGGCAGTGTTGTCTCAGGTGGGAAGGGTGCATGCAGATGCTGGTGCAGCATCACATCATGTGTAACACACATTCTCCTGCCTTTGTCCAGTGTTTCAGAGCATCCCAAGCATTCCTGAGGCATCAAGTGTGGAAAGCAGGTGTGGTGAAGGGAATTTTTACATGCTTTAAGGACGTGCATCTCATGTATGTTGCACTGGGTAGTTGCCCTACCTTGTCTCGCTGTGTTTTGCTGTGAATGAATTTTCTACAAATCAAATGAAAGTTTAGCTGTTCTGCTTCTTTTTAACTCACAGGCAATGCTGGAGTCCTCAGGTTTCTGTCTAGAAACCTTCTGCTAGTTTCTGTCTCTATGAGCTGTGGCCTTCACAACTCCCTAGTTTAGTGAAACCTTTTTGACCTATTTCTTGGGTCAGGGCTGAGATAAAATACAACATCCAAAAATGCTTTTGCATTATGTGATCGTTCTGCTCCCAAAGGGGAACAAGAACACCTTTGAAGTCACATATTTGGAGGAAATACTTGGGGAAACAAATGCATGGAGGCAGTCAGCCCAATTGCTTTTAAAAAATGATCATGTACTGCTAATTCTGATTCTATAATCTTAGTGTATAGTCTTAGTTGGAACCCTTTGGTTTTCTTGTGGGAGCAGAGACTTGCTTACGTGTAAGAAATGTGTAATCAGGACTTGGTAAGTGAAAGTATCACCTGGTGAGCTTGAGAAAAAAAATCGATGAGCTGTCCAAGCTCTTATGTGAGAATTAAATTTGATAAATTAAATAATTCCCAAGTAAGTAAATGTACCAAGAAAGATCTTATAAGAAAAGGTAGTATACTAAAAGCTTTTGAAGCAACCCAGGAACTAGAGTTTTCAGTAGCAGAGGTTGTGTCATCTCTCAGCAGGGTGCTGAAATCCATGTAGTTGACTAAATCTACTAATGTGTTCTTTTCCCATTTCAGTAAGTCTGTGCAACTCTGAATATAGTATTGTTTAGCCAAGAGAGTTATTTGGCCCGTATCTTCTAAATCCTACCTTGGGAAACATATTATTGTCATGGTAACATAGCCAAAGCTCTTATTGTTATCTCAAGATAGGAATCTGTATTGTTTCAAAATGTGTATTTGGAGCACAACTTACTAAAATCATCAATATTTATACAGCAGATAATATCTTCAGACAGGCCGGACACCATCTGTCACAGTCTGATTTAATTTTATGGTCGTAGCAAAGTGAACTGACAGTGTGGAATTTTTCACAGAAGTCAGTGGGAAGTGTGTCATGGCTTTCAGGTAAACCTGTGAAATGTTGTAAATGATGGCTGTGCATTCATGTTATATAAACGGGGAAAATACTTATTTGGGGGAGGGATTGATTTCTGTTTGTTTGCATCCTGAAACAAGTTTAAATTCTGTTTAGTGCTCTATTGTACTGGAATAATTTATAATTGAATCCTTCTTACATGCCTTATGTATCTCTGCAGGGAAAATTGAGCATGAAATCATTTGCTCTGGAAGAATTACTGAATACAGGAAGTGGCAATTTTAAAAATTAAATAAGACTTGAGCAGTTCATGGCATTACCTTCAGATGGCAACTTAGAATTAAGATTGTTTTATTTTTCGTAGTAAGCATTTGGTTTATGGCCCCCTTAGCATTTTATGTAATGTTTTATATCATTAAACCAATAAAACACCCATGATAAATTTATTCAAAATTATATTAGTGCATTTTAGGGTATATTTATTTGCTAGAGTTTTACAGAACATGCAGCCCTTGACAGCAGACAAAGCATTTTCAAAAATGGCAGTAGTATTGTGCTGAGGTTGTTCTCTTGATATATGTCTCATCAAATAAGTAGTAGAATGTTTTTCACTAATGATGCAGTAATTGAAGGTACAGATAAAATTGTTTCATGTACCAGTGATACTTTAACACTTGGATGCTTGAAGTTATTCATTAAGTTCATTCCTTTTACTGAAGTAAGTACTTAACATTCCAGTTTTGTACATCTAATTTACTGCTAGTGAGATATATGTGCATCTTGCTGTTTCATGTTTATGGGCTTTCTATCAGGATATCCTTTTTCTAATGATGATGAGTGTAAAGGTTTGAGCCCTTCAAGTTTGTGTATTCATGTGTGTGCATGCATTTGTGTGCCCATTTCTTCTGTGTTAGTGCCTGTCTTGCTGCTCAATGCATATCTGCTAAGATTTGTTTTATCCTATCTTAGATCTTGATTTAGAAATGTATGGGTAATGAAAAGCACTCTTGACTTGAAGAACTATTTTTTCTGAATTTGCTCTCGTCCTGTACTGCATCTAAACCAGGACTTCAATATCTAAAATAATGCATTTTGGTCAGATAGCTGCTGGATTTTGTCCTTGTTTGTACAATGTACAAGCAAGTGATCTTGTAATAAGTGATCTAAGTGCAACTCCTTAGATCACTTATTGTTAATCAGTCTGCCTTTTCAGAAGTCTTCTGGTGCATCTATTGTGCTGATTCAGTTTCTTTCACTTAAAACCTCCCTTGTGAAAAAATGAATCAAGTGGACTTGTCCAATAGTTGTGCCCTGCCCTGTGATATCACTGCCTGTTCTCAATTACCTGGCTTTGTCTCCAATTACGCTTTGTAATTGCAGCATCTCTGTGCTGGTCAGGCCTCAAGAAGGTAAAAGGAAGGTTTAGATTGTGCTTTTCCACCTCAGAGTTATATAAAAAGCTGACTCGATGCTGGTTGGTCATAGTTAATTCTCCATCTCAGTTTAGTTCTGTTACATTTGTCCACCTGTATAACAAAGTTAAAGAAATCCTGACATTAAAATGTGCACTTCTTCTTGGTATGGCAGTGAAGAGGTAGTGGAAGGAAAGGGGGTGAAAGAAGAGTTATAGGAGTGTGTGTAGCTTTCTTAAATTTTTAAAAAGCCTTTCTCAACCATTGGCATAATAATAATGTGGAAAATGTAATGGCTTTAAAGGCCTCTTGATGGAGATGAACACAAAATCCAAGGTTATTATTTCTTTTGTCTGGGATAAAGGCCAGGTCAACCTTCATCGTTGAAGGTAATTTTTCAACGTAATTTTTCCTTGAGAATGAGACTGAATAAGAGCAATGAAGGCATTGCAAATTTTTGGATTTTGTTAAAAACTAGCTGAGAAGTTCAGTACAGTGGAGGATTGTATAGCAGACAAATGAGAGCTGCAAAAAAAGTTTGTTGTATTGCATCCTCAAGCTTGAAAAATAAGTTTGGAACAAAGACACTTGGATTTCATGTACAGTGGGCACATACCTGGGGAGGACAGCAGTGGCTGGTTCTATGGAGAGCCTGGCACGCACCTTCACTGTTCCACTGGAGACTGCAACATTGCATGAGACTGGAATCATACAAAACTGTGGCTGAAAGTGATGTTCAGAAATCCTTTAGTTCTGGCTTTAGCACTGACTTGGGTGGAAGAATTTGTTCAGAGATTGGTTTGTTGCTTTATGCCTTAAAACATGAAGATGCTTGCTCACTAGGATTTTATTTTAGTGGCCTTAATTTAATGTGATTCAGAACAATATGAGCCCTGTAAGGCAGGCAGAGCTGAAGGGGGCGTGTGGCAGCTCTTAAACCATCACAGTTTGCAACCCACTGCGTTAAGCCATCACCAATTTCAGATTGCTTTAATGTGTTGGATTACAAACTGTGGCAATTCAGGAGTTGCTACATTCAGCCATCCATGCAGCAGGCTCTGGGAGAAATGTGCTCCCAGTGTCTCTCATGAAAGTCAATGACAGAGGAACAGTCTAGCTTTCATCTCCTGGGCTACAGATTGTACGCAGAATTTGCATTTGAAATGAAATGATTTTTGTTCTAAGGAGGACCAACACTGAGTGCTTTAGAGGCACAAAGAGGAGGTCCAAGAGCTTAGCTGAAATTAATTTAATTGGCTCATTGTGGCCTTTGTGGCTAATTTTGTGCTGTAAATGTCTGCTCCCATCCAGTCGACCTTAAATTTAGACCATACCGACTTCTGGCCTTACCTGTCACAGAGAGTATATCCACCAGTTAAGACTGGGGCAGCTATTCTGGGGAACTGGTGCCAAAAATGATTTGTTTAAATTGTTTGATGCCAATCTGATGCAATGTGTCAGGCCTTTATGGTGTTTAGCTGAGGCCTGATTCCAGTGTGGAATGCATTTTGTGGCATCTTGGTGTATCTTCGCCCAGCCAGTAAAGCATCTTGGGAGGATGCTGTAATCACCCAAGATAAACGTGGAGAAAATTGGTGTTGAGCTTGAGGAAGCAGCATCCCTTGATTGGGAAAAGAAGCATTTGAAAAGCCACTGTTTTCCATTAGGTACATTGTTTCAAGGGCAACTTTCCTAATTATACTCCAAAGCTGTCACTTCTGCAGAAGATTAGGCTCTTTGTTTCCTCTCTGTTTCTCCAACCCCACTTTTATAATTATGTCAGAAGCAGCCACCCTTAATCCCTTCTGCACCAGTGAGTGGTCTCTTAATGGTATTTTCAAAGGTATTTTCCTGACTCACACGATTGTGTGGGGATGTTTGTTTTTGGAAAATATGTGTGTGGATATATTTTGAAGGAAAAAAACATTCAGAGAGGTAATTTCATTCTGCTATTTTGCCTAATAATAGTGAATTGTTGAAGAAGACCAGTATTGAGACCAGTAGCTTGACACATTAAAAGAATCTGGCTTGTTGCTTATTTCTGCTGTGCAGGTGTTTGCAAACTGTGATGGAAGTTGTGCCCCACTGCCCTTTGTGCCTCCACAGGGCACTGGTGACAATGGCAGAACACCTTCACATCTTCTCTTAGCAATATGTAGTGTGTGGAGAGGACTTTCTGTGGTGGTTGTTAGCTTGTGGTAGAGCCATCAAGTAAATGAGGAAAAAAGAAAAGAACTGTGTGAAAGTTGGAACTGTAGAATTTTTTCTCGCTGCAGCTAAATGTGTTCAGACCCTCATGCATGTATTTATGTATGCAGGAACGATACATGAATGAAAACAAAAACCTTCACGTCCAAAAAAGTAAGAACACACTGGAGAAACAGGCAAATGGAGAAAGTGGAGTGGTATGTGTAGACAAGAAGGGGCAACCAATAGCTCAGGGGCCCATCACAGCCATTGACTTCACTTTATCTGTAGTTAGGTTAAATGATTTAAATGTTTATGTGTCATGCCATATGTCAATGTATGGGCTGCTAAAGGCTCTTGGGTAGCCCTCAGAAAAGCCAGAGTTACCCAGCCTGGGTTAGATAACCTCTGTGTTTGAGTTCCTGGTCATACAAGACTGTGTTTGGCTCTGGGTCTGGTAAAACCTGTGGAATATTCAGACCAGTGTCAGGAAAGCTGGAATGGGTTCCTTGATGTCCTTTTTGACCAATGAAATTGATATACTGAAGAAAATGGTTTGTTTTTTTAAAAGGGTATTTTTTCAAGATAGAATGTCACCATAATAGGAGGAAAGACAAAAAGGATTGTGATTGTTCAGCCTGGAGAAGTCTTTGGAGTGACCTAACTGTGAAGGGAGCCTACAGGAAAGATGGAGAGGGACTTTTTACAAGGGCCTGGAGTGACAAGACGAGAGGGAATGGCTTCAAACTGAAAGAGAGCAAGTTTAGGTTGGATATTAAGAAGAAATTCTTCACTGTGAGGGTGGTGAGGCATGGGCACAGGTTGCCCAGAGAAGCTGTGGATGCCCCATCCCTGGCAGTGTGCAAGGCCAGGTTGGGTGGAGCTCTGAACACCCTGGTCTAATGAATGACATCCCCGCCTGGGGGTATTGGAATTGGATGATCTTTAAGGTTGCTTGCAACCCAAACCACTCTATGATTCTATGATAATATTTCTGACTGGCTCTTATCTCAGCCTAAATCTCATGGAAGTCTAGTAGCCTTCCAGTGTACTTTCTTTGCTGTTTAATGTTAGAAGAGAGGAGACATCCTGCAGCTTAAAATGTTATCATTTCTTCCTGCAGAAGAAATGTTATCTGCTCAATTTTTAAACTTGAGGACATCAGAAGTCATCACCAACTCTTCTTGGTTCTGTGAGCAAAAAAATGCAATAGTTCCTCTGTGCAGTGGTAGTTTTTATAAGTGGAGTTTGTGGCAGTCTAGCAGTGGGCACAGTACTGCTAGTGGGAAGACCTTTAGCAGGTCCTTGGGCTTCTGAGGGACTCCCAAGGGTTGCACTGCTTGTTCATTTGAGCAGTAGCTGTGTTCAATAGCTGTGGAGGAGATGTGCTGTAATTTTATTATTTTTTTTTAAATCCCTCTCCCAAGCGTGAAACTTGATTGAATTTTAAAGATGTGTACATTTTTTAGGGTGACGGGCATTTATGCCTTTTTATAGCAGCTAATGTAAACAAAAGAGCAGATCCACACTGCTATTACCACCTTTCCTCTGTACTGCAGATGTTTGAGCTGCTGCTGCTACTGCTAAGTACTACAGGAGGCTGCTCAGCTTCCCTTTGCAGGCTGTTTTATCCCCTGATTCTCCAGGAGATACCGTGGCTGTGGCTGCAGATTAGATTTTTCTCTCCCTCCCCCTGCAAGACCTCTGTGTGCTTTGACGTCATGTGTGCTCCTTTCAGTTGCCATAGCAGCCCCATTCCCCAAGCTCTCTGCCTGTCTCCTCTGGTAGGTTCCACAATGGTACAGCCAGCATCACGCTGCACAATGGTTTCCAGGCAGTGAAAGAGCGTGATTCAGCAAGCCACTCTTCCCCCCCCCTCCCCTTTTATTTCATTATTATCAGACATTTTGCCTCCCCTTTTTCTGTTCTCTTCTACCCTCTCCCCCAGGCTTTCATTTGGTTCTTCAAAGGAAAACGGTGATTTACCTTGAAACCAACTGCCCATCTTTTTTCCTCTTTTTTTCCCTTTTTTATTTTTTTCCCCTATTATTATATGTAGCCTTTTTTTTTTTTTTTCCCCTCGGCACTGTTTGGAATGTGATTTAAAAATATCACCCCAAGTCGCAGTTTGGGGAAAAGGTTTCTGGACGAGGAGAATAGCTCGCAAGCAAGGAATGGTAGGTGGTTGATGCTAATATTCTTTGACTAACTGCTTTCGCAGGGTGGGGTGATGAATATTGATTGCTGCTTGAGGGAAAAAAAAATATATATTAAAGCAGGGAAGAGAGAGAGAGGTTAATGAAGTAAACTGCTAAGCGAAGCAAGAAGGCTGCACCTGTCCGTTTTGTGGCCAGAGAAGCATCATTTTCCTGTGCTCGGGTGTGTATGAGCTTTAATGTTTGGGTGCTGTAGGTGACCGGCGGCCGTGAGAGCAGGGCAGGGGCACACCGTGGATGGGAGTGTGGTGGTGCTTTACCAGCTGGCTCGTGTAAACAGTGGGGTTTTGCTCAGCCTCAGCACCTCTAACGCTGCCTGGGGGCTTTGGGGGGAAGGAGGCGTCTTGGCTTGCAGTTCAGTAGAAAAATGAGGGGGTTGTGGGGGTTGTATGGTCCATACACAGCCGTATAAGATTTGAATGTGGAAAAATAAAGAGAGGACAAGGAACTGGAACAGTCAGAGGACAGAAGACCTGGCCTTTTGCAGAGTGACCGAATGCCAAAAAAAAAGCACGTATGTGGAAGTGTTTGACAGACCTTGTTGGATGTGGGGGTGGGGGTTGCTTTTAAGAAAGTAGCCTTTAATCATCACTCTTCCGCATTACTTGGATTCAAGTGAACAACTCAGCCCACTAGGTTTTACAGAACCACGAGAGCTTTCAGGAGAAATGTTTACAGCAAGCTATGGGCCAGTTATTTTGCAGAAGAGAATTAACAATCTGTAGATGCTGCAGTGAAATCAATGTTGCTTTGCAGGGAAATACTCTGGCAGAAAAAGCTACTGCTACAGGAAGAAATGTTGTTTGTTTGTTTGTTTGTTAGTTTGTTTTTTACAGCAGAGTGACATTATTAGAAATAACAGAAATTTACCTTGGATGATTAAGTGTTACAGCATTGTTTAATAAGCAGGCGGTGCTCCCAGTGAACCATGATGGGCATGTTTCACACCATTCATGTGCTGGGGGATTGTCAGCTTGTTTACATGGGTTCCTTTTGCTGCATAGCTTCCTGATATCCTCAGTGCAACTTTCCTCTCCTCTGATATGTTCACTGTAAGTTTTGCCAGAGGCTTCTATAGGGGCAAATCGACACTGTGTGAAAATACAAATTTTGAGGGAAATTATGTCAGAGAGTAGAAATTTATTAGGAGGAAAATGCAAATGAATATATTGTAAGTGATCAGGAGTCTGAAATCAGCTTGGTGGAGGACACAGAGGTTGTCCTGCAAGCCCAGCTTCATTAAAGAAGAGAAGGGTTAACGTAGAACAGGCTGGTGTAGGTACAGCACAGGGCTGTTTGACTTTGCTCACGTGTAACCTATCTTTGGTCCCCATGCCTTGGGGAAAATGGGATGCACCAAACCTCCACTATTTTAACCTTCTTTCAGTACATTGCCATGTAATCACTGGTCAGAAACACTGGAGCAATATTTTCTTCTGTGGTCCTCTGGCTGTCTGCTCTCTTCCTGCTAGGAATGGTGGCATAGGAATACCTTTTCTGCTGGCTCAGATAATGACTTTGTCTTACAGCAATGCAGATGTGACTGACAAAGGTGATTTGACCTCAGCCATTAAACAATATTCTTTTTCCCCGACTCTCAATAAACTGCACTCTTGCTCATAGCTCTTTCCTGCTGTTTCAGAGTATGCATAATTTTTCAGGGTCCTGTTGTAATTATGGTTTTGTTGAGGAGTATTAGGATTACAAGGATGTTCCTAAATAGGATAAGGACAGAAATCACTTACCATGAAAAATAAGTTAACTTCAGCTGCCTGTCTGCCTGCTTGGAAAATTTTCTTCTCATGATTAAAAAGCCCCTTCAGTGCACACACGTTTCTATGAGCAGACCACGGGGATGAGTATTTTCTTGTAGGTTTGGTTTTTCTTTTTCCCTGCTGTCAGTGGCTGGCATGTTTGCAGATGTTTTTTAGCAATTTAACAGTACTGGATCAATATACCTTCAAACAGTGTTACAATACCAAATCTGGCTTGGGAAAGCAAAGAGAGAGTTATCAAAATTTCACTGCCATGGCATTGGAGAAGGTTATAAAGTTCACTTGTAGTTTACAGTTCATTGCAAAATATATCCAATTCAAGGGAGGGGTAAAGCAGGCCCAAAGGAGGATGGTTTTAGCATTGCTTTTGCAGACGACATCGTAATCTTCTTAAGACTTGTAAGAGAGAAAAGCTGCATATAAGGAAAGGCCTCCAGCTTTAAAATTGGCAATCTCTTAAACTGTTCAGTAGATACTACCCAGTTCCTTAGACAATTCCAAATTACAGAAAATATCACTGGTTTTGTTGATAAATTTTCAAGTCCAAGTAAATTTTTTTTTTATTGCAAGCATTCTATACCCATAGCCCCTCCCATTCCACTGATTACATTTTGAGCTTATAATAATAGCACTACTAGAAATTATGTCCTGAAAGCCTAGTGATTGCAGAATCACCACAGTTACTGCTCTGTTATGTCATCAGGAGTAAAGCAGAGAGTCTTAATTGGACTACAATACTGAATATATATATACGTATATATATATATATAAAAATTTTGGCCTTCAATGCTCATGTTCTGCTTTTGATTCTTGCATATTTACTGTTTCTTCTCTATGATTCTTGCACACTTACTGTTTTGAAGGCTACTTGAAAGGAAAATGAACCCTCATAAAAGGACCACCAGTGATTAAAGTAGAAATCAAAAACAGTACAGGGAACTGATGGAATTTCCTGATCTCCTGTCCATTGTTTATGAAAGTTACACAGCTGTCCTTGAGCTGCTCTACTGTGTTTTAGCCTGATAGCTGTAGCTTTGTTAGCAAACTTTAGAATCAGTCTTGAATCAGTTGTTAGAAGAGAAGGGCAGGAAATTCAAGTTCCAAAACTTTCCAGTCTTATTGTTTTTTTATACAGTGAGATTTTTGGTCGAAGTTTCAGTGTATGAACTCACCAGTGGTGGTGGTATGTTCCCAGTTTCATTTCTACACAAAGGAATTCATGAGCTTTAGTGTACCCTAGGTTCTTCCTGACTATGTCTGGAGCACAGGGCAGTGGCTTTTTACAGCAAGAAAAAGGAAAAGCGACTGTTGTATTTTTAGGCAGGTTCTGGGCTTTTCTCCTGTCTAAGAAAAAGACAAGGTTGATGACCCTGTGAGTGCAGCCCCTTGCTCTCATCACAGCAGTGACATGAGGAATTTGGGGTATGTTAGGACCCGATCTAACTTGAATCTTTGGTTATGTTGGACTCTCTCAGGACTTTTGTGAGATAATAATCAGTACAAGTTGGAGGTCCAGAAGAGCCTTCCAGTCAATAGCTGCTTCACCAGGATTCTACACTAAGAGTCGGTGTCAGAAGTCCCGGGGTGCCGGACCAGATGTGTCGGCGGCCGGAGCTGGAGCTGCGGAAAGGTCCCGGCAGGGCAGGGGGAGCGGGACCGGCCCGGGCACACCCAGAGCAGGAGCGCAGGAGCGGCGGGCGCGGGGCAGCGGCGGCGCGGCTCCAGCGGGGCAGGGGGAGCCGAGGCTCAGAATTCCCGGGCACGCGAGCGGATGGGGGCAGGTCCCTCGGGGCTGAGCTCCGGCCGCGCCGCTGAATTCTCCCCGCAGTAAAAGCTCGACAGCCTGGCCGTCCCCTCCGATGCCAGAAAGCGAGAGAGCCCAGCTGGGCCAGCCCCGTCCTTTCCCTGCCTCCGGTTCGCGAGATGTCCCTCGAAGAGAAAACTCCCCCAGAGAAAAGTGCAGCCAGGTGCCACAGTCTTCTCCCGACTTCAGCTACTTCTTTCCTCTTTCTTGAGTACCCATAAGTATCCAGTAATTAGTGTCCTAGCAACTTCTGGGAAAAAATTCTGTAAGGAAGAAACCGAACCCCCAACAGCAGTAATCGCTTAGTTTTGTTCAGTGGTTAGGTACCAGAACACCATGTTTGATTGTTCCTTCTCTTATTCACTGTCTTAATACCACCAAATGCTAAAAGCATTTGCTTTTTCCTACAGTTCTTGAGGTTGTCTGGAAGTTTCTTGGCCGCATGTGCTTTGTCAGTTGAATTTTTTTGTCACATACTTTGTTATTTGTTTTTAAGAGGGTGCTAATTTGATAAACAGCAGTAATTCACAGGCCTTTCCTAATGCCTATATATATCCATATCACACAGTTTTTAAAGCTGTTAATAATGTCATGAGTCAAATTTAATTTCCATCCGCAGGTATCGGTGGCAGGTGACTGTGTCCATATCTCAACTTGTTATAGGTAAAGTTTCTGCTCTTCCTTATTCCAAAGAAAAATTTGAAGATCTGGCCTGAGAAAGACAGATAGTATAGAAACAAAAATAATTATTTTAGATCAGTTTTATGATTTTTTTTTTTAGCGCCATCTGTTTCAATTTGAACAGTCTTGAACATGTACTCTTGAGCACTAAGGCCTTGATTTTTTTTTTTCCTTTTTTTTGCTGGTGGGGGAATAACTGTGACACACTTCTCCCACTTAAAAAAGCACTTCATTCTGCATTATTTTCTGTCTCCTGCCTTTCTTCTTTGTGTGGAAGAAAGGAAATTTATGGTACAGATACTGCCTGAATGGGATGCATTATGGTATTATCAGAGGAAAATCTAAAGTCTTTGTTGTATGATGTGCAGATATTGATATTCCAGGTTAGTTTAGTTTTCTGAAATTTTCTGTGTCAATCAGACTTGAAAAATAAACCCCAAATATTTCTTTCTCTTTTTTTGTGCTTAGGGCTAGTATTAGAAACCTGTACCAACAGCAGGCCAGACTCAAATATCAGCTATGGCAACCCATGCATGAAGTTGATGCCTTTGAACTATTTCCTATAGATGAGAGACATAGCACATGCTGTGGTGAGTCAACAATGTATTATTTTATTAAATCATACTTCTTGGCAAAAAAAAAAAAAAAAAAAAAAAAAGG